>PVKN010038030.1:0-11137 GCA_004027915.1 Capromys pilorides
CCTACATAAAAACTCTAAAGTTTAAAGCTGCTACAAGTTGGCTTTCTTCTTTAAAGTGAACATACCATTTCATATACCTTAAGTTTTTCTTGCAAGACATTAATTTGCATTTTGAAGTCTTCTTTCTTTTTCTGATAATCTTCTAATAGATGGTCTTGCTCTTCCAGCTGCTGCTGATGAGTCAGGATCTGCTGTTTGGCTTGTAGTAAATCTGCAGCTGTGCTACTATGAGTGCTGTTTCTCAGAGTTTCACTAGCCTGTAACTTGAAAATAAAAAGAAAACTCAAAAGAATAAATTAAGAAGAGACCAGAGAACAAGTATCCTTTAGGGCATGACTCAACTCACATTGGTGGCTCTCAGGGAACTGTGCTCACTTAACAGGCTTGAAATCTCAGTACACACGCCGCCATAGCTGAGTGGGTAACCTGAGCCAGTAAAAGTAGCTTCCACATGATAAAGCAGAGGAAATACATCCAGTAAGGGAAGCAAGACAGAGGCAACATAATGAGAAGTGAAGCCTCAAAGACACTACTTCCTGGGTTCCTGATCATTTTCTAGACTCTTACTCCAATTCCTTACAGAGGCTTGATTGTATTTTTGCCCTTGAGTTATGTAAGACAAGATACATCCTTATGTTACACTTTTCCCTTTTGCTTAAGCTATTTCAAAATGTTTTCTGTTATTGCTGTCAGAAAACCTGACTAATGCAGCTAGATTTCTGTGGCTTTAATTAAAAATAAAGTGAAAATATTCAATCTAGTTACCATCTTAGAACCCAATTAAATAAACCCTAATCAGGGCTAGCACAGGCAGGATGCAAAAATCTACTCCATGCATCTGACTTTGAATATTTCATAAAAGACAGTCGAGAAGTAGAACAAAGAGATATAATAGCAAGAAACCAACCAGCAAGTACTGATATTGATTAGTTTTTCCAGTGTGATGTAATAAGCAAACAGTTTTGTAACGAATTTATGCTTGTTCTAGAAAGTAAACATTTTAAATTCATTACCAGAAAAACCAAATCTACTAAATCCTATAGAAATACTTACATGTTGGAACTGAATTTGTAATTTTTGACTCTGCTCTGTCAACTCTAAAAACTCTCTCATTGTCTCATCCTTTTCTCTTCTTGCTTGCTGTAAATTAGCAGTAAGCTGAGTTATGATGCCATCTCTTTGTTTAATGGCAGCTTCAAACTCTTGTAACTAAAGGAAACCAAGCAGAGAGTTAACTCTAGGCTTATTTTTCAAACAGAATTATTACAAGTAACTGCTCTTTAAAAACACGAGATTTTTAAACACACTGGCAGAACTCCTACCATCTGTAAGCAACCTTTTACATTCCAAATCAACTTTGAAAATATTTATCTGCACTAAAGTAAAAAGATGCAGGAGGCCTAGTTTTTCCATACACCTATTTTCAGAACAACAAGTCTTTAGACCTTTGGGTGTCCCTGATCCGTTGTGAGGCAACATCACCAGACAAGTTTAATTCCAACATCTGAAAAGGCTAAAATAGAAATACACTGTTGCTTCTCATCAATGTCCCATTTCATCTGGATTTCATAACTGGTTGTCCTAAATATCAGATGATATTCTAACTAAAGACATTACTTAGAAGGGATCACTGACATTTTTAATTGGTTTAAGTCAATTTTTTATGAATACACTATAATTTTCTCTCAGGCTAATAAGAAAAACATCTGTCCTAATACGTGTGATTTCACTGTAGCTATTAGATGAACTAAAATGTAAGAAATACACCTACTTTAGCCATCTTAGCGGAATCCTAGTTTTAAATAGGGTGGTCCATGCTATATAGTAAGCATTAAAAATTATGAGATAACCCTAAGTAACAATTTAGAAATCCCATCTTTAAAACATATACATGAGGCCTGTGAGATAGTTCAGTGGTTTAAAACACCTGCTTAGGCAAGCTTAGGCAGTTGCAGGGGACTGAGGTTTGATCCCTGGTACCATATGCCATGACAGCCATGCCCTCAGGGCGAGCAGAGCTGGCAAAAATAAAATAAAATAAAAGGCCAGCTCCATGCTCCACACACACCTTCTCTGCATCAGAGCGACCCCACCTGCCTGAAGCCAAGATGTCCAGCAAGCGAGCCAAGGCCAAGACCAAGAAGCAGCCACAGCAAGCTACATCCAATGTCTTAACGATGTTTGACCAGTCCCAGACCCAGAAGTTCAAGGAGGTTTTCAACATAATTGACCAGAACCGAGATGGCTTCGCTAATGAGGACCTACATGACATGCTGGTGTCACTGGGGAAGAATCCCATGTATGAGTATCTGGAGAGCATGATGAGCAAAGCTCCAGGGCTCATCAACTTCACCATGTTCCTCATCATGTTTGGGGAGAAGATGAACAGCATGGACCCTGAGGACGAGATCCTTAACGCCTTCACCTGCTTCAACAAGGATGCCTCTGGCTTTATCCATGAGGACCACCTACAGGAACTGCTCACCACCATGGGCCACCAATTCAAAGACGAGAAGTGGATGAGATGTACTGGGAGGCGCTCACTGACAAGAAAGGCAACTTCAGCTATGTGGAGTTTACCCACATCCTCAAACATGGTGCCAAGGATAAAGATGACTAGGACTCTCAGCTCCTAGCTCCTGGCCCGGCCCCATTACTGCTCCCCATGCACTTATCTTGACCAGCTCCGTGCCCCTAAGTCCCTGCCACCCTCCCTGAGGGCTCCCAGGGAAGGAAGAGGGCCACAGGAAGCACAGGATCAGGCAGGGGGCACACAGGCAGTGTAAAGCTCCACCATGACACAAAGACCCAAGAGTGTCCCCAAGTCTTAAAGTAAAGGACCACTGTCTGGGGAAAGGAGCCAGAGGGCAAGATCAGGAGGCATAGGAGAAGGTCTCTCAAGAAAGCCCAGGCATTGGCCACAGCCTGCCCACTTTTGGGATAACCACAGCCTCAGGAAGAAGGGCACCTGTACCCTGGTGGTGTGCACACCTCTCCATGTGCAGCCCTGCATAAACACATGTGCTCACACTGCCCTACCCAGAGCCAGGGCAGCAGACCCCTCCCCATGCCATCAGCTCTCAGAGCACAGAGCACAGCATCCCACACCACACCCAGGAGTGAGCTCCAGGAGGCTGGACAAAGAGGGATGTTTGGTCCCCCAGGGAGGTGGAGTCTGCAAAAAAAAAAAAAAGAAAAGAAAAGAAAATAGGGCTGGTCAGATAGCTCAGCAGATTAAAGTGCATGCTTAGGCAGACACAGGGACCAGGGTTCAATCCCAGGCATGTGCTAGCCCCAACCCAGGGGCATGCTGAGATGTGAGATGGTGATTAAAATGGTATGCTAGAGCACACCTGTAAACCTAGTGCTTGGGAGGCTGAAAACAGGAGGCAAATCCAATCTGCGTAGTGAGACCTTGTAGACCTTATACTAATACATGAAAGAAAGGAAGGAAGGAAGGAAGGAAGGAAGGAAGGAAGGAAGGAAGAAAGAAAGAAAATACAGACACTATCATTCAAATTTCCTATTTTTGGTTTAGTGAGTAGCAAACCAAAAGCGATAGAAAGTACCTGCTGCAGTCCTTCAGTCCCATATGTAGCCCTCCTTTCTTCTAGTTCTCTATTTAGCTCTTCAATTTCATGCTGTTTTCCCGCCAATTCATTTTCCATCATCTCTAGATGGGTCTGACTATACTGTGCACCTTGTTCAGAATAAGAATCATCAATACCAAATTCTTCTTCCTAAATCAATCCAAGATGTTAAATAATTCAGTACTAGCAGTATTGCTTAGAAAGAGAGATGCAAATATTGAATTCCAGAGCAAAATCCACTTTGCAACATCACTCATCTGGAAATCTGTTGCTATGGCAATGTACTTTGTTGTATATGTGGTGGTATGTACACTAAACAGGGTACCTGAAAAGTGGCTACCTTATTAAATATTGAAAGCACTGAAAAAACACAAACACAGAAAGAAGTACATGCAGGAAAAAACTGTTAGTAAGCCAGATGGTCTTAAACAGTATAAAACATTAGTAATATGAATAGTTTCAAATACTGTACCCTTAATACATTTGTAGGCTTTCCTGTTTTCACCAAAAAACTGCAACCATTTACCTGTATAAAAACAATTTCCTGATATATTAGATATAACTTTATTTACCTAACAATATTATTTCTACTAAATGTGTTTGCATCTTTTACATGCAGGGAAAATGTTCTATTGAGAAAAACAGATACAATAATTAAATATAACTGAAGTAACAAAAAAAGACACTATGATTGCGTCAAATGCAAATCATTTCTCAAATCTGAGTGCTTTTAATGCAAAAGACACTATTCTACAGGTTTTCATTTAAGTAAATTAAAGTTCTAAATGCAGTTTTACTTGGCTTCAGAAGGCTAAGTTTCACGTTACTAATTCCTTTTCTATGAAATTCTTAACATTATTCATATAGTTATTTTTATTAAGTGCTATTCATTTTCAAGTAAAACTATTTACTTCCATTATTTTCTTAAGAGGCTGATCAGCAAGTCAAGTGAAAGTAAGGGACGCAAACCACCACAACTACTTCCCCTCGCGAGAGCACTACTGGTATTCATGCCAACTCTGACAGAAGGAGAGGTTTAACATTGCCGCTCGTCTCTATAATAGTTTATGATAAGAGAAAGAAGGATGACAGAATATGTCTACAGATTTACTTAGTGGAAAATCAATGTCAGATCCATTAATCCACTTAATAATTCTTTCTTTTCCACTGAGAGCACAAAAACAAATTCCAACCTGCCCATATCTTAATTATTATAATTCTATGTAAGTAGAACCAAAGTTAATGAATGGAACTGTTACTGTAGGATAAAAATATGTAGGACAGAATAACCTCAAATTAGGATTAGATCCATATGGCCCATGATAATTTAAGAAGTGAAAATGGTGGGGATAGACCTCAGTATCAGAGGCTTGTGTGTGCAAGGCCCTAGGTTCTAACCGTAGCTAAGGAAGGAAGGAAGGAAGGAAGGAAGGAAAGAAGGAAGGAAGGAAAGAAGGAAGCTAGCTAGCTAACTATATATACAAGGAGTTCTTTATCAGAGTTGAATTATTTTGAAGAATGAAGGGAAAGGGCTGAAAATGTAGTACAGTGATAAAATGCTTGCCTAGCATTCGGAAAAGGCTGTAGGTTCAATCAGTAAAAAAGAGCTTAAGATAACACATTACTGTACCTGGTGAAAACTATGAGAATGTAGGAGGCTTGCTCTTATTAAAATAATTAATATCAAGTCACTTGTAATTTTTACTTTGACATAATAGTATAATGTAAGTGGATTATTTTATAGTATAATATAAGTGGACATAAATACACACACACATGCGCACGCGCACACACACACACACACACATATATATATCTGACTATATTAAGCAAAGGATAATCCTTTAAGTTATGACGTTACCATTATTTATATGTCATTCACTTATAGTAACTAGTTGGAGCTAACATATTTTCTACAGCTAATCGGCAGTTTAATTCTCTAATGCAATTAAGCAAATTTCATGCTGTCCCTCAGTGGGGTGGTCAGATTGATTCTGGGGTATTATTTTGGTCATCTGGCAGCCCACTCTAGAATTCTCTCTAAGTGTTTGGACCTGCCTGATCTACTCCATATTGGCCACACACCCATAACTGCTTGTCTCAATGCAGAAGGGTAAAGAGAGAAGCACATAGCAGATTGTCACTTACTCAATTTTCTTAGCTACAGTTTCTTTCATGAGCTTACAGAGGTTTTCAAATTTCCTGTTGCTTTCCTCTGTTTTCTTTTCATTCCCAGCTTCAGTAATTTCCTTGCCTTTCTTACTAACTGACACCAGTCTCTGTCCAACGAACACCTGGAGCTGCTCAACACAGGACTTACCAATAGGTCCAGTCACACATACATCCCTCAAAGTGCCACTTTTATAGTTGGCTCTCAGAGGAAATTACTTGCTTTTTGCTATTGCCAGTGATGTACCAGACTTCTGCAACTCTTTCGTATGAAAAGACATACTGTGACAAAGAAATCATCTTACCTCTAGATTGAGAGGTGTAATGCATAGCAAATCAGAAAGGTGTTGCCAGTTATTGGAACCCTCAGGGATTTCAAATTTCAGATTTTGTAGAAAATGCCTTATAGAATTTCTTGTACTTCTCTTTACATTCTACTAGCTTGAAGAACTCAAAGTACTTCTTAACAATGTTTTTCAAATAATTTCCATGATTGTGCTCTGGTAGAACAATTTTTGGGGAGATGTTCAGGACCAAGTCCTCAGAACCAACTATACTAAGGATGAAACTGAAATACCATGATATTAATTCGTCACAGCTGCCAGTGATGAATGCATAACACATAGTTTGATGTTCTTCTCCTTGTGCTTAGAGGTCAAACAGAGCCTGCCAAGGGATGACTAGAAAGCAATACCTTGAATTTTAATCGACCTTTTACAGAAAAGTGCCTGCTTCCAACTGGTTTTCGCAGTCACTAACAAGACTCCTGTAAAAATCACTCCTGAATGATGTCATCATGATTTCCCATCCAAATAGGCTTAGTCTTACTCAGTTTTTCCTCACCAATGTATTTCTCCTTGTTTGTTACCATGTTCTTATACTTTCCCATAGTCAGCCTCCTAATCTCAGCCCATGTCTTTAGTTGTGGGCTTTACTTGACCATCCTTAACTTCTTTGTTAACTTTCTCTTCTGCCTTGTCATCACTGATTTCCTTTTCCCAAATTTTCTACAAATAAAAGAATATCAAGGGAATAGTCACTACTTGCACCACTTCTTTAAACTACTATTCCTCTTAACACTGTCTGATCTTTAAATTAGGGGACCACCTTGGTACCTCAGCCAACAGGCTAAAGGAGGTTGGTGAACATAATCAAGGATCCTCCGGAGAAGACTCTCAGGCATACTCTTCATCATCATTTTGCTTTGCTACCATACCACCTTTCCCTCCCTAGACATTTAGGAAAAAAATGCCAAAACCAAACTGCTTGTCTTACTTTTCTTGTTGCTGAGAAAAAAAATACCTTAAACCCAAAATTAAAGGAAGAAAGGTTTATTTACCTCACAGTTGTGTAGGTTTCAGTCTACAACTGGCTGGTTCCAAGTCAGGGTGACACAATGGCAGAGGGGCAACAGTCCATGGTAGAGGAAAATAGCAAAAGCAACAAGCAAACACAAGACAACCCTCTTTCTGTCCCTTATATTGTATCCAGCCTACCAAGATTAGGGCAGTGCCAACCAATCAATCCCAGCAATCACTCACCCTTAATTCCATCACTATTAATCTCAGCAACAAGAAAAGTAACTAAGACAAGCAGTTTGGTATTGGCTTTTTTCTGCATGTCTACAGGGAGAAAAAGAGATGTGGTAACAAATTAATCACACACGCTAGATTCAGCCACCACCACAAAAACAGTATGACGACATGAGGCTTTGAGGGGACATCTGGACACAAACCATAACTCGGCCCAACCACAAAGATCTCAGCACCAACCTAAAGTCTTCATAAATACTTTAGCACAAGACTTGGCAATCCCTTGTTATTTATGAAATCAGTCTTGTTCTTATTTATTTATTTATTTATTTGCTTGTTGTGTTTGTTTGTTTCTTTATTTATTCATTTTGTGGCTGGCTCAGCCTGCCCTGGTGGTGGCACTGGCGCAGCATGTGGTGCCGGGGATCGAACTGCAGTCCCCGCAGTCACCTGAGCCCTCCTAAGCAGGCGCTTTAGACCACTGAACTATCTCGCCGGCCCAGTCTTGTTCTTATTAATACTGATGCCTAGAAAACTCTGGATGCATTCCTGAAGGTTAGAGATGATGTCAATTTTCAGCTTTTTACCACTGTCCCATTTACAAGGGTCTAAGACAGTCACTGAGAACTTATCAAAGGCATCAGAAGTAGTGAAGATGAATTCCTGAAGGAAAATTTCTTTGTTGGAGTAGAAGATATTAATGAGATAGGGGTTGAAAATTATGTCTGAAAGGTAGCAGTCTCTACCTCTTCCTCTCCACTGTATGTTTACACAGGTGTCTTGAAGGGAAAAGGTGGCAAGTATTATAGTAGGGTGAGCCCAGCCCAGTAGTTCTGCCCTTCTTGATGACTCCCCTCACTTCTTCTGATGATTAAATAAAAGGAGCTGCCCAGAGAAGGTCATAGTCTTAGCCCTAAAATAATTTGTAATTCTGTGAGAGGATTTTGATCCTCCTGAAGTCCTAAAATAATTCCATTAGCCCCTTTTTATTTAGCCTTTGCAAGGAAATTGCAAACTTGATTTGTCCATAATATTAGGGATATTATTAACCCAATAGTACCTTACTTTGAAACACATCATTTTTACTAGGTAACACAGATATATAATTTCAGTACAGTTTTTGGGTCCCATAATCCTCATCTGTTTTTTAACTTAAAGCATTTAGGCCAAGAATGTCTTATTTTAGTAAGAATTTCCAATACTATTAAATTATATTTCATAAGGAGAAACTGATAATTACTACATTTTACTGTTCAATGTATCATTAACATCTGTATCATTAAAATTAAAATTTTTTATGTTATTCTTTTGTGAGAAAACGACAGTATACATTTCAACCAAATTTCATGGGGATATATGGAATTACCTACCTACAATGAATTGGCATATAATAAAATTCTACTTTGCTGTAAAGGAAAAAAACATCTTGCAGAATTTTGAAGTATCTCAAAGCATCTAACACTTCAATGAAGAAATACAATGTGTAAGAATTAAGGCATTTACTAAGCCAAGAAAGAGTAAAGAAATATAGATTCTTCCCACAGGAGTAACTTGATATCTCTTAAATCAGCTACTAACTTATTTAACATTGGTTAAATGTTTTCCTGACAACTTATTAAATCCATTTCTAACTTTTAAACATATTAAACTTCTAAACTATGAAAATTTTTTCTATTATTGATATAAAACTGTTTACATTTGTATCAAAGGACTTTTTATATTAAAAACTTACAGTGAATTGAGATTTATATAATATACTAACTTGTAGAAACATACAAAACAGGGGGCCATGGTAATAATTCATGTAGAATAAGCACATCCCTGGCAAGCACAAGGGCCTGAGTTCAATCCCTGGTCCCGCAAAGAAAAAAAAAACAAAAAAACGTAGGGAATAGTTTTCTTTGTCCTCTAAGTCTAGACCAAAGAAATGACAATCATAGCTAAAAGAATAAGGTATCAAAATGACATATATTTATTGTCCACACATAAAGAGGGTATTGCATGGTTTGTCACCTAAAATGAAAATTCTGTTGTAACATTAGTTTCAATAAGTGTAAATAAATATGTATGATAACCTAATAACTGATGCATATGTAAAAAGCATTACTCAAAGGAAGTCTTACATAAAACTTTACTGTGATGAATATAGTATCTTATAATAGTCACTTATTATAGAAATCCTGCATCAAACATTTTCCCAGAAACTAAACTGGGTCCCCCATGTAATTGTGAACAAAGCTACCCAAGCAGTTAAGCCCTTAACAAACAAAAAAAGACATAGTAATAAAACGTAATCTTCAGGTTTTCAAGCAAGTTACATGACACTTTTTTTTATATTTTAAAAATACATTGCAAGCACATACACTTGCAGGAAATCAAGAGTAAACAATATCTCAATAACATAAAATATCAAATTATGACATTTGAAATTATGTTAGTCTTACCTCTGAACTATAATCATCTGCTGTAGTGGAAATTTCACTCTCTGCCTAAAACAAAAGTAAAAACCAATTACAACTTCTTTCCTGCTAAGTAACATCCTTTACTAAGATTAAGATATTACTGTTATTTGTAATATATTCTCAGATAAAATACCATTAAAATACTAGCAAAATGATCTTTCAAATTTTTATTTAATTATGAATTACAATAGCCAAATAAAGTACATGAAATTTATCACTAGACATTTTTCTCAATATAAATGTACCAAGAATAACTTCCACATAGGATCTTGTACACAGTATCTGTCATTTGCCTGGTTTTTATTTAATTACTTTATTTATGTGATACAGGGTCTCACTGCACAGTACAGACTCACAGTGATCCTCCTGTCTTATCCTTCTCTTGCTGGCATCAGCTAGGATTACAGGCATGCACTGCCACACTCAGTTTTAGGGCCAGCATGCAGTGCCAGGGATTGAACTCATATCCTTGTGTTTGCCAGACAGGGACTTAGATTGCTGAGCTAACTTCCTAGCCCAGTACCTATCATTTGTATAGCCAAAACACTAAAAACAACATGATTCCTCTAATCCTTGTATCTCCTTTAGTCATTAAAATGCTGTCAAAAATTTTCAATTTCTTTGAAAGAACCATCAGATCTTGATGCTAAATAGTATTGTAAAGAACATAACAACTTTTTGTTGTAAGAACACTTTCGTAGCTTACAAAGCACTCTGAAAGATAATCTTGTTTTACTACCATATTCCTGGTATTTGTGAACAAAATCAGCTTTTCTAAGGGTTCCAGGTGGGAAGAAGCAGGTACAGTAAATGAACGAATTCTGATTCTTTTTGCTTTTGAAATTGTTGCTTTCATTGTTTATTGAGTCTAACCTAAGAATTTCATTTTACTGGTAAGGAAAGTTAAGACCAGAGAATATTCCTGTTTCATTCAAAAAGCATGAACTGTCACTATCGATTCTCATTTACACCTATGAAAGTGTCATTCAACATTCAAGATCCAGGTGCAAGTCAGCTTCTCTATGAAGTAATAACTGACAACACAAAAATTACTGATGGAAAAGAAACAAATTTGCCTCTATTCCAAAATCCTGTAACTGTGGCTAACTCAGGAGACTCTTTAAGCCTAAACACTTGTCATGACACAATACCTACATTAAATGATTAAGTGCATACTGTACAGAAATCGTACCCCTGAGAATAAAATGGTTAACAAAATAGTTGTGGAAAATACTGGTTTTCTATGCAGCACAAAATAGTGCATCTTCAAACTATATCATAAATCAGCATTGCCAAGTACCTTTATTTAAAATGCCCAGGTAAAAACAACTATGCCATACACAGAGGGAAAGGAATATGTACCCTGTATTTAAGAAAAATAGTG
>PVKN010038031.1:0-11141 GCA_004027915.1 Capromys pilorides
TTTTTTTTTTTTTTTTTTTGGTCTTTTTGAGACAGGGTTTCACTATGTCGTTTAGGCTGGCTTTGAGCTCACTTTTGTAGCCCAGGCTGGTCTTGAACTCACTGATCCTCCTGCCTCAGCCTCCCAAGTGCTGGGATTACAGGCGTAAGCCACCACACCTGGCAGTAGTCACTTTTTAACTGTGCAAGTTGCCCTCTACATGCTTGTTGGCTTTTTTTATGTTTGTGTTTAATAATCTCTGCATGAGTGTATGATGATACTTCACCACAGTTTGATTTTTGCTTTGTAGTGATTAGCATTGTATTGTTACTGAGTTTTGAATTCTTTACTCAATTCTGTTATTTGACTTAACCTATTTGTCTACTTTTTACTTTTGTTGCCATAAAAAAAAACTTTCCTAGACTAGTACCCTGAGGCGTTTCCTAGAGTTAGACTTTCAGGTGAGCTTTTGTGTAGTCAGAGATAGGGATCTAGTTTCATTCTCTAGCACAGGAGTGGCCCGCATCTCCAGCCCACATCTCTGTCCTTACAGAGGTGGCCCATGCGTGTGGGTTTTGTCCAGTCTTCTGGCTGGCTGGTGTGCCTTGTGTTTGTAGGCAGGGCAGTGAGTCTCACTAGGAAGGGTGGCGGTGGGAGTTGCTGTTCTTCAGAGTGCAGCCCTGCTAATGAGAATGAGCACTGTGCCCTGGGTTGTCTGCTGGGCACAGGGATGGACCACTTAATTTACTGGTGAAAGAAGTAGATGCATGAGGAAATGGTACTATGTCCTTGGGTAATTTTATGCAGCTATGTGCAGTTATAATTCTGTGTGGTAAATGGTAAAACTAAGCTGGGTGAGTCCTGTGTAACATGGAGTACCCCATGTTCCACTTAACTACTCATGATGCTTAGCTACTCATTTTAGATACCTTCGTGCTTGTGTGCGTGTGTAACCAGTGATCAAACTCAGGACCTTGCACTTGCCAGGCAGGCATTTGTGCCCCTGATACATCTCCCCAGCCCCTTGAGCTCACTTTTGTATCCCAGGCTGGTCTTGAACTCACACTGTTCCCCTGCCTCCCCCAGCTGCCCAGTGCTGGGATTAGAGGCGTGTCCACCACGCCTGGCCTAGAGTTTTGAATCAGTTTTGGAATGACCTGCCAAGATTTTATTTGTGTGTGTGTGTGTGTGTGTGTGTGTGTGTGTGTGTGTGTTTCAGGGAAGGGTGTTCAGGGTCTCACTACTTAATCAGACTTGTAGTGATCCACGTGTTTATGGCCTCCCAGGAGCTAGGATTCAGGCGCACACCACACCGAGCTCAGTTGTCATCTCAACACTCCTGGCCCCTGTACCTGCTTGGCGCTTTAATCTGCTGAGCTATTTGGCCAGCCCAAAGATTATAATTAATTGTTTGCCAGAAAAATAGCATTGATGAGGAATGGAGGCCGATCCTTAGCTAAGGACCCAGGGATGAAATGGGATAATTGGCCTGAAGACCCCAGCACAGGTCACGGCGGAGGTGTCCTGCCCCTACCTAGAGTAGGGTGACCCTGAGCATAGTAAAAACGATGTGTGGCTTAGGTTCCTGAGCTCCTTCTTCAAGTTTGATTCTGCAGCCATTCCTCAGGATAGGTGCAGGGCTTCTTGATGTCAGAGGTAGACGGAAGCTTTGAGCCTCATTGTGTGTTGTGACTGACAAGTCCGCAGGATCAGTTTTAGAGCCTCCATTCTACTGCGAGCTAGCTAGCACATTGGGATGCACACCTGAGATCCCTAGTGAACCTGCTCTAGGAAGTTCTCAACTAGTTGGTGAGATGGTAAAGCGTGAAGCCTGGTGGTGGGAGGATATCTGAGTCCCCCAGCTAACTAAATCCTGTGCTATCTTTGGAAACAAGCAGGGTTCCCAGAATAGCAAGTGACTTGTTCAGTGACAATTGAAAGTTAAAGATTAGACCAAAATAGAACTGGGCATGGTGGCGCACGCCTGTAATCCCTGCACTTAGGAGTCTGAGGCAGGAGGATTGCTGTAAGTTCGAGCCCAGCCTGGGCTACAAAAGTGAGCTGAAGGCCAGTCTGAACTGTATAGCGAGACCCTGTCCCAAAGATTAAAAAAAAAAAAAAACATTAGACCAAAATAACAGTTTCCTGGGTCTATGCTTTGTTAAAAGAACAGGTAACTAAAATGGTTATAACCAGAGAGTTAAATCTTATTTATTTTTTTGTAGGACCGGAGTTCAAACTCGAGACCTTGGACTTGCCAGGCAGGCATTTGTGCCCTGGAGCTATCTCCCCAGCCCCATGAGAGTGAAATTTTAAAATAACTAGTATCGGTGCAAGTTCTAAAAGCTAGAATATAGGATTTGTAGAAACTCGGCTTTTTGGGTTTTTGTTAAGTGAAAGTCATTGGAATAAGAGCAGAGTGGGGCCCACTGGTTCCCAGGGCATCCGGGGTTGTTGCTGTCATGTAAGGCATATTGTGGGGACGGTCAGGAGTACAGGTGTGGGTTTCAGGAGAAGCCTGTGGAGGCATTTTTAGTGTGTTCTCAAAGAAGTGTAAAGGGTTCATGAGACCAGTTCAGGTTTCTCTAGCTTGTAAGTGATAACCTGATCAGCTGTAGAGGTTAAAATTGTGTATTTTTTGTGGTCTAAACTGTGATCAGCAGCCGCTGACTTCCTGGATCCACCGTGTTGCACAGCCTTTGGGCTGTACAGGACGCCTGACCCCACCCTTGGCTAGTCCTTCTCAAAGGTCTTCACCCATCTAGCATTGATTTACTTAGCATCATCTGTGAGAAATGTTTTCATGTGAGTTACTGCAGCCATTTTGCCAGGTTTAACGTGAGATGTTTTTTCACAGAGAGAACGAAGTTGAAGAGGTTAAGGAAGAGGGTCCAAAAGAGATGACTTTGGATGAGTGGAAAGCGATCCAAAATAAAGACCGAGCGAAAGTAGAATTTAATATCCGGAAACCAAACGAAGGTGCTGATGGGCAGTGGAAGAAGGGATTTGTTCTTCATAAATCAAAGAGTGAAGAGGTAACACTCAGATTTGTGGTGTTGGCAATGTTTGGATATGAGTTGAATCTTAAAATTTTTTCTTTGGGTGTCATGTGGACATACTCTGTAAAAACAAAGCTCTTAGGCTTAGTGGAGCACACTTGTAATTCCAGGATCCCTGAACACTGAGGCAGGAGGATCGCAAGTTTGAGTAAAGCCTATAAGACACCGTCTCAAAATAGGGCTCAGTTTGTTGCTCTTCATAAAGGCTCTGGTTTGGCCCCCAGTAGCATCACTGCCACAGAAAGAAAGCTTTGCGTAGTGTTAAAAGGGCAGTAAACTGGGCAGGCCACATAGCCCAGTGGACTAAAGTGCCTCCTTAGGCTGGAACAGAGACTGGGATTTGTCAGTGTGCCATGCCAGCCCCATCGCTGCAGTGCACTGAGACTAGACTGAAATGGCGTGGTGGTGTCCCTGTAATCCCAGCTGTTGGGGAGGCTGAAAATTGGGAAGATCACTATGAATCCCATCTGTGTAGTGAGACCCTGTAGACCCTGTACGAAACAGATTTTTAAAAAAATGGCAGTGAAGCATTACTATCTGGTGAGAAATTTTATCATTTGATTAATCCATAATTAAGTTCCGTATGGTAGATTTTCTTTTCCTGAAAAGCTATCAGTCGATGGCCTTATTAGCATACTACTTTTTAGAAAAATGGTAGTTCTTTGAAGATCTTAATGTTCTGTGTGTTTTTAAAAATTATTTATTATTGCATTTTAGGGAAGGGTCTACAGGAACAGGGTGTTCATGGTCTCATTATTAAATCCCACTCGTAGTGACCCGTCTGTTTTGTAGTGCTCCATCTGTTTACGGTCTCACAAGAGCTAGGATTACAGGTGCGTGCCACCATGCCCAGTCTCAAAATCTTAATCTTACTGGGGACCATTAAAAGATTATTATATTAGATTGAAATATTAGTGTGTTACTGTTTGGTTGAAGCTAAAGTAAAACTGGCTTTTCTTAGTGTCTGCACTTCAAGCTGGCTGCACACAGCCCCTGGCGGGTGTGGCGGGTGTGGCGGGTGGGCGGGGCCGCCGTAGCAGGGTTGGTGCTCTGTATGATCTCAGCGAGCACCTGCTGACCAACTTACCGTTTTCCTTTATCTGGAAACATAGCGGTGGACTAAAATGTGAGGAAGGCGTTCTGTAATGAAAGCGTCTGATAGAATTTTTTATTGCCAGTGCTGGAGGTTGAACCCAAGGCCTCAGGCTTACCAGGCATGTGCTCTGCCGTCGAGCTGTGGATGTAGCAGCCTTGGCAAGATCTTAAATATTTGAGTTACCAAGCCACAGTGGCTCTGGGACCACTGTGGAAAAGTAAAATTGAGATTAAGAGACCTGAATGTTTTTCTGCAGTTAGAGAAGATGATTTTTAACATATACTCTGTAAAAATAGTAAGGAGGACATTTGTCTTAAATGTCAAATGTGGTAGAAAGAAAAACATTTTTCATTAGAATACTCTGGGATTTTCCACCCCTTTGGATTTTGCATGTCAGATTGTGTGAGTGCGGAATCTTGATTCAGGAGCCAGGAAAGGTCATGAGAGAAGATTGTCCCTGGGAAGAGTTATTGAACTCGCTAGGATGTGGTTTACCTGAACTCCTTCAAGATCATTATTTTGTAACTTTGGTTCCGGCTGCACTTTTCCCATAGCGTAGTTGTAATTGAGGTAACTTTATGCACTTAATAGACAGCAGCTTAAATATCCCAATTTTATATATTTTATGCTGAGCTTTTTAGAAATAAGTACACTAGTACCCACTTGACTTTGGTTTCTTTTTTTGAGACAGGTTCTGCTGTACAGTTCAGGCTGGCCTTGAGCTCACTTTTTGTATCCCAGGCTGGTCTTGAACTCATACCAATCCTCCTGCCTCAGCCTCCTAAGTGCTGGGATCACTGGTGTGTGCCACCATGCCCGGCCTGGTTTTACTTTCTGCACTTTCAATTACTGCTGTTTTAGTAATGAGAAAACATGAAATGATATGGGTTTTTTTAATGAGCAGAATAGATTTATTGGGGGAGAAGAAGCTCTTGTCTGAGAGAGGGACAGGAGGGGCCTGAGCAGGTTGTCCCCCAAAATGATATTTCTATCTAACCCAGTATTATTAAAACATGCAGTGTACAAAACTGGGGAGCGGCGCGAGGAGATCTCCCCTCGCCGCCCTCTCTGGCCAGTGTGTCCGTGCGTGTGGCTCGTGTGCTGTAGTCACTCCGTAGCAGGAAGCAAAGGCATTGTGCACACACAGGACTCGATGCTGTGACGTCAGGGGGGGGTGTCTTGGGATTTATCTCTTGGTTGATAATGGGGAGGGATTTCTGTGTCACATGTGGTAAGTGCATAATTAGACATTTTTGCCAGTTACAAAATAATGGAATTCTGGTTAATTTGAAAAGTAGAGTGCTTTGATCATCAGGCACTGGCATTAGGCCTCATAGGGAGACTTGTCTCAGGTGGGCCTCCCAGCCTCATTCATTGTGACCCAGTGTCAGGTGCGTTGTATGTGAAATTTGAACACACCTTCAAGGCAGGCGAAAGTCCTCTTGAGAGAAGAAACATAGCTGTAAAAGTGGGGACTGGGTTACTGTACTTGTGATGGCTGGGGTCCGCCTTCCTGCACCAGAGAAAGCACTGTGCGTTCTATAGGTGCTGGAAACATGGGGGTATCCTTGAATATGAGGACTTTTTGAGTGTAGTAAAGCCCTCCATGTGCCATGTCTCTGCCCTCAAAACTATTCAGGCCTAATCAATACATTAATGCTTGGAAGTAGCAAGCATATAAAAAGATGACAGAGTAATCATTAATTTGCTAGAGGTTTTGTGGATTTATAATCATTATATGTCTTTTTTTTTTTTCCCCACTGTGGCTGGCTCAGCCTGCCCTGGGGCTGGGGCTGGTGCAGCATGTGGTACCAGCTATCAAACCGTAGTCTTTGCCATTGCCAAAGGTTTCTTCCTAAGCAGGCGCTTTAGACCATTGAGTCATCTCGCCGGCCCCGAGTATATTTTTTGTAAAATGATAGAATCTGCTGTAGCTTTTGAGTTTGGCGTAGCACAAAGGGAGAGCTTTAATTCCAAGCTTCTGTGGAAGGCAGGGGTGCATGTCAGACCTGGGCCCCTAAAAGGTAACCATCGTTACAGAAACCTCATCCCTTCAGGAAAAGGGCTCTGCCTGATGCAGGGAGAGGAACGCTTTGCTTTTTGACATAAGCATACCAAGAACTCGGGCAGGCACTGCTCTAACACAGATGGCGGGCAGCTCAGAGTTGGCGCTCCCAGGAGTGACCCGCTCTGCAGAAAGCCCCGTCTGTCCTCTGCTTTTGTGTGCAGCTTCTCAAGAGCCCCCTCTTGGGGAGTCTGGGTTTCACCTGAGCTGTGGCTCTGCAGTTTTATGCAGAAGAACAGTGCGCTTGGATGTCTTCTAAGTGTGTGGGGCTTGAAGTGTTTTCAATTTCAGTGACTCAGATTTTAGGGCTTTTGTACTGTCTTGGTTGACTTTGGGCCTCGCTGGTGCCTTTAATCAAGGACTGCTGAGCTGGCGAGATAGCTCAGTGGTCTAAAGTGCCTGTTTGGGCAAGCGTAGGCAGGTGCAGGAGACCACAGTTTGATCCCCAGCACCACATGCTGTGTCAGCCCTGTCCCCAGGACAGGCTGAGCCAGCCACAAATAATTAAAAAATAAATATAATCAAGGCCCACCAGTGTGGTGCACACAGCTCAAGAGGCTGGAGATGGGCAAGAGTAGAGGAACTGGGGTACAGAGAAGGAGGTGTCCTGCGCTGAGCCTGTGAGGTGCTGGGTGTCCCTGTTCGCACAGAACACTTGGCCATTTTTAAACCTACGTTGCTGTCTGTCCTGATGGCCTCCATTGTTCCAGGCTCACGCTGAAGACTCCGTGATGGACCATCACTTCCGGAAGCCCGCAAATGATATCACGTCTCAGCTGGAGATCAACTTTGGAGACCTTGGCCGCCCTGGACGGGGTGGCAGGGGAGGGCGAGGTGGACGTGGGCGCGGAGGGCGTCCAAACCGCGGCAGCAGGACTGACAAGGTACCTGGGAAGCTCTTTGTCCCTTTTCAATCATTCCAAGGCTGTTTCTAGCAGATTGGGGTTTTCTTAGGGACTGTAGAAGTTGAAGCCGGGTGTAGTGGCACACACCTGTATTCCAAGCACTCAGGAGGCTGAGGTAGGGTTGTCGTGAGTTCATGGCTAGCTTGAGCCTCAAAGTAGGCTCTAGGCAAGCTTGAACTGCATAGAGAGATCCTGTCTCAAAAAGACAGAAAAGCAGTAGAAAAAGGCATACCTGCCTTTAAGGAACTGCATTTTAAGCTGGATGCAGTGGCACTTGGGGTGGCTAAGGCAGGAGGAGGACTCAGGTTAAGGTTCTTGTGAGCAATTTAGTGAGATGATGTTTGGGGGTGATGAGGGATAGGGACAAGGGCATAGCCCAGCAGTAGAGCACCACTAGGTTTGGCCCTGTCTCACAAGGAACTACATCCTGGTTCTTGTTTCTATGGTGATCACTTCATTTTCGCAGATGAAGAATTCAGGACCCAGGGATCTAGTTATATCTTGGCATTCACTTACGGGTTTGCTGGAAATGCCAGGGTGTTCACTGTACTTAGGGGATTCCTCACCGCCTTCTGGGCGTTCCAGCCCACCAGAACCCTATGTCCATTGCATAAGTCACATGATTCTAAGATCTTTTTTTTTTTTTTTTTAATGGTACTAAGGATTGAACTTGGGACCTTGGCACTTGCCAGGTGCTTGTGCTGCTGAGCCCTCCCCAGTCTGTAAGACCTTTCCAGAATTTTTTTGTGAGGTCTTCTTTAACCTTTTTTATTTATGGCTTGCTCAGCCTGCCCTTGGGGTGGGGCTGGTGCAGCATGTAGTGCCGGGGATCAAACTGCGGTCCCTGCCGTTGACTAAGCTTGCCTAAGCAGGCGCTTTAGACCACTGAGCTTTCTCGCCGGCCCCTGTGAGGTGTTTTTGTTTTTTGTTTGTTACTATTATGAGAGCTGGATTTAGAAGCCTTGCGTATAAGTTACTGCTCAAGTATTTACTTGGATTGTTGGGAATTTATTTGTATTTTTTTGTAGTTCAGGCTGGCCTTGAACTCGCCACAGCCATGAGTAGTAGGCTGATTGCAGTTACAGCAGTTCTACTTGAGCCTTCTGAGTGCTGGAATTACAGGCGTGCACCACAGTGCCCGGCTCTGAAACACTTTAATAGAGGCCTAAGGATTGGTGACACTTGAACTTGAGCCTGTCAGATGCCAACAGATTGGATAACCTTTTTTAGAAGTGCGAATGACCAAACATCCTCCTGAAATACCTTGATCCAGTCTGTCAGTGGTTGGCTGTAGCAATAATGTTACTACAGGTGTTAACTACCATTAGTGACAGCGCGGGGGTTTGGGTTCTTGGCATAAAAAATTAGGGCTTTTTTGTACATGGCTTAATCTCATTGTGCATACTGGTAGCTGCACTTTTTTCTAATGTGACTGCTTCAGTTGCCACAGTCTTCCTCATTAATGCCATTCTTATTTAGAAGTGGAAAGAAGTACACAGCTACTAAACAAAGTAAAAGTCCCATGTGAATCTACTTATGTGGTTTGTTAGAACACAAAACCTCCCGTGGTACCATGAGGGAATTGGATGCAGAAAGGGAGGATCACACTGGTTGGGACTGCGGTTCTGTTCTGATTCATAACTCAGCCTTTGGGTCAGCGCTTTGCTGTGTGTCCTTAGCAGTCAGCTCCAGGGTGTCTTCTGAGGAAGCCCTGTTGGCAGGTCTTCAGGGACTGACCACTGGTTCATCCTGCTTTGCTTCTTTTCTAGTCGAGTGCTTCTGCCCCGGATGTGGATGACCCAGAGGCCTTCCCAGCTCTGGCCTAACTGGACGCCTGGAGATGCCCGGTTCCTCGGCGGACCCTCTTGTTCAAAGCTTTGTGCATGCTTAAAGATCCCAAACAACTAAGAAATTTAAAAAAGGAAAAAAAAAAAAAAGACTGTCATTCATACCATTCACACCTAAAGACTGAATTTTATCTGTTTTAAAAATGAACTTCTCTCGCTACACAGAAGTTAACAAATATGGTAGTCAGTTTTGTATTTAGAAATGTATTGGTAGCAGGGATGTTTTCATAATTTTCAGAGATTATGCATTCTTCATGAATACTTTTGTATTGCTGCTTGCATATATGCATTTCCAAACTTGAAATATAGGTGTGAACAGTGTGTACCAGTTTAAAAGCTTTCACTTCATTTGTGTTTTTTAATTAAGGATTTAGACGTTCCCCCAATTACAAATGGTAAATATTGGATGTTGGTTTTAAAACCTGCTTTGCATTTTCACTCTTGGTCAACTGGGACATGTAAACTTTGATTTGTCAGGTTTTATGCTATGTGGAATACTAACTACTTTATGTATTTTAACTTAGTTTTAATACTTTCATTTTTGGGGAAAGATCTTTTTTCACTTCTCATGATAGCTGTTCTATATGCTAAATCTTTATATACAGAAATATCAGTACTTGAACAAACTCAAAGCACACTGGTTTATTAACCCTCGCTCTCCTGCATGGTTCCTTAGGTTCAGATTATATCTGATTGACAGGTTCAGCTGTATTTACTTTCAAACGTGTGACCTCCCCATCTTAAAAACCAGACTAGACACTTTATCGTAGAAGTTGTTTGAGCTGCCTCCTGCTGATAGACACGTCCGTGCAGTCCTGTGGTGCGGGTCTCCCCTCCAGCAGTGGTAAGCGTAAGTTCCCTTGGCTAATGGCAGAACATGGAGGCCCCTGTACAGCGGTGTCTGGCTTGGTATGGTTTGTGTGAGAAAGGCCCCTGGGCCAGAAGGCAAATTTGTTGCCAGCAGTCCTTTACCCTCACTCTGAAGAAACCAAGGGGCACCAGATAGCACAGCGAGATGGGTGGATTTCAGGTCCTGCATTTGGAAAGCAGGAGGCGTTGCTGGTGAGCTCAGAACCGCAGCGCCATCCGTGAAGCACAAACCAGAAGCGCGCCCTGCCTGGGTTTCCTGTTTTCTTACTGACTGGTCTTCAGTTGGTTGGTGTTCTGTGGAAGGTGAGAATTACTGTCCCTTCTTCCTTGCCTAGGGAATAGGGTCGCCTGGGACTGGAGCAGCAACACATACTAAAGTATTGCCAGTAGACAGACCAGCTGTTTGGGGACGTCCCCACCTTCCACCCCTGTCTCGGGAGCTGTTTCTGTCCTCCATTTTCCCCAGTAAAGAGAAAAGTGACCATGGCAGGGTCACCAAGAGGTTTTATTCTGCCATATTAATTTGCTTACATAGGAAGAAGTTCTGTTTGAAAAGGTTAAACTTCTCTGTCGTTGAATTGTCAGAGTGTTCTACCTCTGGTAATGTCCAGTTTTTTAAAAAATCAAGCTTTTTTTCCTTTCTTGATGAGCTCAGCCCACCCTGAGGGCAGGACTGGTGCAGCATGTGGTGCTGGGTATTGAACAGTGGTCCTCTGTACCAGCCTCAGCAGGCGCTGTAGGCTGCTGACCTATCTCACCAGCCCTTAGTATTTTAATTTTGTAACACACCTGTTTAGCCATCTGTTTACGCCTCCTGTGTACTTAGGGAGTAGCAGTCCCGGACCAGCCGTGGTCGCCCAGGTCCTTGGTCTTGGTAGCTGGGGGAGAGTGTTCTTGATGAGGGTAAACTTGATGCTGGCTTGTGTGTCCTCCGCTGCCAAGCACATCTTGCGCGGGTGCTAATGTTCAGTGCTTTGTAGGCGTGAACTTCCATGCGGCCCAGAGGCAAGTGCAGGCCTCCAGCAGTCCCAGTGGTTCATTCTCAGGACCAAGGACCCAGTGAGGTGGCAGTGTGCCCAGGTGCCAGCCCGGGCATGCAACCCCGAGCAGGAGTAGAACCAGCAACACAAGCGAAACGCTGGCTATGAGGAATGCCCGGCAGACTCCCTGCTGGCAGCCGTGTCCCAGAAGGCAGCAGTCCTCGTGTCCAAGCTCGAGCTGGCCCGGGAGCTGCATAGGATGGGTGTGAATCTGCCTCCCAGCTGACTTTGTATCAAGAGCTAAAACTGTGAACCTAACTTTCTCCTTGGGTAATAACTG
>PVKN010038032.1:0-11137 GCA_004027915.1 Capromys pilorides
AATTAGAAAATGGAAGAAATCACTAGCTCTGCTCAAGGAAATTTCAGTGTATTGCCAGTATTACAGATAGCAAACGACTTAACTATTTGTGAATTCCTATAAAAGTGTAAATGGTGACTATGCTCAATGCTGCTGTCTTTACCTCCTCCACTGATAATGTTCCTGTTCAAAATAACTTAGCCAATAGCTATGCAATTTATGGCGAGCCAGGCACTCAGGCTAAAGAGATTTAGACCTACTTTTGTCTGACACAGGCTCTTAGACATGTGTAGGTCAGCTATGAAGCTGCATCATACCATTATAAAATGTGAAACACACTGAGTATCTGCCCAGGTCCCACAACTTGTAAGACATTATCAATGTAACAGAAACTTCCTTGCTGGAGGGAAACATCAAGTGTGACAATTTTTCTCCTCTGGTTTAGGGCTGGAAGAGACATGGAGAAACCTGTTACAAGATTTACAAGGATGCAGTCCCTTTTGGAACGAACTGCAATCTGACTATCACTAGCAGGTATGACCATCAGTAAATGTGTACTAGTAAACTTTTAACTCTGAAGGATGTTTTGTTTTGTTTTTGCAGTGCTCAGAGGAATCCAGCACCTCATAAATACATCCCCATCTGATTTTTGAGACAGGGTCTTGCTAAGTGACTGAATTGCCCAGGCAAAGCTTAAATCTTGTAACCCTGCCTCAGCCTCCCAGGTTGCTAGGCCAGGGATATAGTTCAGTGACACAGTGCGTGCCTGAAAAGCATAAAGTTGTGAGCTTCCTGATAAAAAAAAAAAAAAAAAGCCAGAGTGCTGAGGTTGAGATTATAGGCATACATCACAAAACCAAACCAAAGGGCAACTTTATGCTATTTCATGATTGTGAGACATTTGCTAATTTGATTCTTCTTTTGTAGATTTGAACAAGAATACCTGAATGATATGATGAAGAAGTATGATAAATCTCTCCAAAAATACTTTTGGACTGGCCTGAGAGATGTAGACTCCCATGGAGAATATAGCTGGGCAACAGCTGGTGGAATAAAGCAAGCTGTAACTTTTTCCAATTGGAACTTTCTTCAGCCAGGTGATTGTCTGAACCTTTAAAGTAGTAAATAGTGACTAATGAAAAGCAATATTCCTCCCAGTACTTCACTTGCTTTTGCAATGTGAATGAATCAGTGATCCTCGGGATGAGAGCCTACAAAGCCATAAATAGAGGGGCTGACTCTGTCTTCCTTATTAAATCCTTGAGAATAAACTAATAAAAGAAGTTAGGTAACACAGTTCTCCAAAAACCATCATCTATCAGCCCAGGTTACACCAGATTGCTAGTGTGAGCTTGTTAGTCTTTTTCTATGTTTAGTCTTACACAGAATCTGGAAGCTTCTTGTGACGTACTCTACAATTTCAATTCTCTGTTTCTTCAATCTCCAAAATTGAAATTTTTTTCCCTATTATTCTCAGTAAGAAGTCAGTATATCGTAGGTAATGTTTATTGTAAAGGTCATCTTTCTCCAAGCAGCATGAAGTATTAATCACAGTTTGTGATAGACTTCACCCTGAAAGAGCCTCGGAAGCCCTTTGTAATTTTACAATTGAGAAAATAGAGATTTAGAAAGATGTTTATCTGGTAGAGTTCATCTGGGTATTGAGTTGGTAAAATTCAGATCTCCTAATTTCCAAGCCAATACATGCTAGAGGACTTTGGCTTTAAGTAAGGCAGAAGTTTTACAGCATTAACTTTGCTGCTTTCAAATTACATTTCCATGTATTTGCCTAATGTGACCATGCTGACCCTTTTTTATAACATGAAATGAGAATCTTAATCTTATAATTGAATCTAGTATTTGAAATAGGCAATGCTGACCAGATTTGTGCATAGGCTCATGTTTATCAACATGAATTATACTAAGAAAAACAAAATGATCTCTTTAGCTATAAAAGATAGAGGCTACCAATGCTAATCTTGGTTAAATGACGCTTAAATTAGAAATGTTGCAACAGATGAAACAAATTTGTATTTTTATGTTTTTATGGATCTGTGTTTTAGATTTTATCAATCACTTTACAGTAAATGTTACATTCTTGGTTGGATACACTACATACTTGGAGAGGTGCTCGGGTAGTAGGTATCATGAATATTCCCTCAATCTGGTAGTCAAAAAGACTGCCACTGAACTCTCTTTGCCATTATAATTCCCAGCTTCAGTCAACTTGGCTACCCTGAGCAAGCCATGGAAAGGAAAACGGAATGGAGGGAATCAACATGCCCTTCCAGGGTGGCATGGCACTGTTTTTCTCATTTCTTTGTTCCTCATTCTGCCTTATATATATATAAGATGCAAGACCATACAGCTTTTCTATTTAGTGGGGTATGAATTGTCCTCATTACTTTCGAGACTGTGTGACTCTTCGTGTATTCTGCCCCCACAGGCAGTGTGATATATGGAAATAGGAATTTTTTCCTGACAAATCTGGGTTCAAATTGTAACTCTCCCTCTCACTAGATATGAGCATGGGCAAGTCATTTAGTCTTCATTTAAGGACTCTGATAGTACAAACTACCCTTTCATACTGTTGTGAGCAAAGAAAACTATGCCACAGAATACATAGAAATATATGTACATTTCCACACACTTCTCTCAACATTTATTGTACCAGCCCTTCCTCTGGACCTGAATGTAGGAGGGTTTTGAAGTTTACTAGATTGCTTAAAAAACTGTTCAGTGTTATTACATTAATCTGTATCACCATCCTGAACAGCATGAGGATTTGGGGTTCACTGTGCTTGAAGCAGACTACTTCGAACCCTAGGTAAACAGATTACTAATAGTGTGTCTTGGACAAGTCACTTATCTTTCACTGTATCTCAGTTCTCTCCACAGAACACACCCTATAGATTGTTCAAAGGATTAACTTAATCCCTTTAGAACGCATCTGACATATATAAACACTTTTCTATGATACTCATTATCATTATTTGAACAACATATTTATTTTTTCTTTTTCCTCCATTGTTTTTCATATTTGCTCTCTTGACCATGGTTCAAATAAAGAGAATTATACACTAAAAAATGTTGAAACTTCATTTTGAAATTTTAATTTCTAATGGAACTTTCCAATTCAATCCTAGCGTCTCCAGGTGGGTGTGTAGCTATGTCTACTGGAGAGGCTCTTGGCAAGTGGGAAGTGAAGGACTGCAGAACCTTCAGAGCACTTTCAATCTGCAAGAAAATGAGTGGATCCCTGGAACCTAAAGAAGCAGCCCCCGTGCCTGATGGCCCCTGTCCTGAAGGCTGGCATACTTTTCCCTCCAGTCTTTCTTGTTATAAGGTAAAGTAACATTCTAGTTCAGTCCTCCAGTAGAGTTGTCTTTGTGCTGTTCTAGTTGTGTCCTTGTACAATGTATGCTCCTCCTATAGCCTAAATAACCTAAAAAGTGTTTGGGGCCTTTCCTTGGCAGAACATCAGGCACTTCCTCGATCAGGCAGCCCAGCCCCACACCTGCATGTGTGCCACCTGCAAGAGCAGAACCTGAGCCAGAAGTGACTTCTTCCAGGGTCCTTCCTTCTGGGAAGTTGGATGGGCTGCATGCCATGCTGACACCATGCTTGTGATTCTCATGTCCCTCTAGTGTTTGTTGCCAAATTCAAAGTGTCATTGTTTCTTACTATGCAAAAAATATAATTTGGAGTTAATAGCAGTCAGTGAATCCCACATATGAACCATGAGATAGCACTCCAACTCTCAGGAGCAATGTTATTGAGCGTTGAGTTCACTGATCTCTAGGCCAACTTGAATCTAACTGAGTTTGATGGTCAACTATTTATCAAGAGGCTGAAGAGCCTCTTGATTTGACTCCATGCTGTGAATTGAATTCTATTTATTCAAAGTTGTGGGCTGAGGGACCAATTGCTAAGGAGAGCTTGTTCTTTTTTTTTTTTTTTTTTTTTAACTGGGAATCAAACTCAGGACCTCACATTTGCAGGCAAGCACTAAACCACTAAGCTAAATCCCTGGCCTGTCTTGTTCTGTTTTGATGAGGTGCTGGACATTGAAACAAGGCCTTCACACAGAACTGTATTCCCAGATTTTTTTTTTTTATCTTGAGGCAGAACCCAGATAAATTGCTAAATTGGCCAGGCTGAGCTCTTAAAGTCCTTCTGCCTTAACCTCCCAGAGTTCTGTGATTATAGGCATGCACTACCATACTTGCTGGCAGCTTGTGTTTCTCATAGTAAATCCTTACCAGAAGCTGAAGAAGACAAATTAATCACATTACAGGCGTTGCTCATTTTTACTTCTACTAATATCCAATCAACCACATCGTCTTTCTCATTAACTACTTAATGGAATTATGTCACTAGTATCCTAGTATATATTTTTTGTCTTTCCTCCATTGCTTTTTCTATTTCCAAGCCAAGTCAAACCCTACATCAAGATACAGAAATGTTTACTCCACCTGCCAAAAAGCCATGGTGAGAATGTGAGTTAGAGGGAATGGAAGAATCAGAACCAATAATCACCCTACCATTAAGCCATCTTCTCCTTCTTGTCCTTCCTTTTCTCCTATTGTTTGAAGTAACTGTAGTTCCTTTGGCCCAATATTAACCATCTCAAACCAAAGCAGCACCCTAAAGTAGCAAGTTTTATTTTGCCTCCTTCTGTTAGTGTTACACACTAATGCAGACCGCTCTTTGGTTTTCTTCATCCAAAAATAGTTCTAGTTTTGTTCAGCTATCCCTATCTTATGTTCAGAATTATATAGTTAGCATATTTCTCTGAAGATGTCTACTTTCAAAGCATTCATATATAAGCATTACAGCCTTGGCTAGAGTCTACTTTATCTTCAGAGGTCTTAGAAATACATGAAAATATGGTGATTTGCTGGAGCATTTCCCCAGTCTAGCTTCAGAATATGTCTTAGTTACTTTTTTCCTATTGCTGAGACAAAATACCCAATGTACAAATTAAAGGGAAAAAAGTTTATTTAGCTCACAGTTGGTCGAGGTTTCAGTCCATAATCATCTGGCTCCAAAGCAAGATGGTATGGCTGAGGGCCAATAGTTCATGGCTGTAGAAGACCAAAATCAGGCAGAGTAAAAATGAGGGCCACTCCCCCACTCCCTTATATTGTATGCAGGCTGCCTGCCCCAGAGCTAGAGTAGCACTCATGCCGTCTCCATGTCTTCCTCTTGAGAAAGCTAAGGATGTTTATAGAATAAGGACCCTGGTTCCCTGCTCAGTTACTTAAACTTCTAAACTTCTCAAGTTGACACAACAAATGAACCATTACAACATCCTGGAGCCTAGACAGCCATCCTAGGGCAGGACCTTTACATCCTACTGTGTAGAACTTCTGAGTTACATGCTTAAGCTGAAAAACCTCTCAAACTGACATGGTGTATCAACCATAACAGAATCCCATCCATCTGAAAACTGTGGAACACTTGTGCTGGCTTTCCGTGGCACTTTGAATAGGACATACCTGTGTCTAAGTGTGGATGTGTATATTTACTGTTACCATTATTATGCCTATAAGAAATGGTCCTAAGGGTACATGCAATTGACTATCATTTGCTTTAAAACTATGCTTTATGATTACTGCAGAAAATAAATCAACTTTCTGTTTTGTTAAGGTATTTCATATAGAGAGAGTTATGAGGAAGAGGAACTGGGAAGAAGCTGAAAGATTCTGCCAGGCACTTGGAGCACACCTTCCTAGCTTCAGTCATGTGAATGAAATAAAGGAATTTCTTCACTTATTAAAGGAACAGTTCAGGTAACAATTCTAGAATGAGAGCTTCTAAGGTAAATTTGATGTCTCCTGGGTATTCAAGTTACCAACTAGGCTATTTAGTGTTTTGCATTCATGCAACATGGAGAACTCTTACATATAAGAGCGATCAGAAGCTCCTTTTGTTTTCTTTTGTAATCACAGAACTCTAGGAGGCTAAGATAAAATTGAGACCTTTTGATAAAAATCTATCTCTGAATATTAAAACAACTGGCAGTATTTTCATATTACAGCATACAAGTCAGTACGGAGTAGCTGCTGCCCAACCAAGGTGGGGTTTCAGCCTTCAATTGGCCATGGTTCGTATCTATCCTTGTTTTTGTTTTTCTGAGATAGAGTCTCACCAGGCTGTTGAATTTAGGCTGTCCTTGAATATACTGTGTAGTCAGGCTGGGCTCAAACTTCAGGCGATCCTCCCACCTCAGCCTTCTGAGCACTGGGATTGCAGGCATGCGCCATCAAGCCTGGCTTCTACCTACTTCCTGACCCACTTCACTTGTTTATATTATGTGCTTATCCCATTTTGATTTATATGGTAAATCACCAATATCATGTGATAATTCTAGTAAATGCTGAAACTACACATGATGGAATTCATTATTCATTTGGGGATTAGCATATAACCCTATCTTACAGCTAATGTATTTCATGAATATAGTTATATATCTGTAAATTATTAGTAAATTAAAAATAGAATAGCTCAAATCAATAACTATATCATAGTTAATAATGAAGTATTACTAATACAATCCAATTAAAGTCAGAAAGGGGTAAGAATCCCTATTACCATCACTATTGATCTTTTTAAAAAATATATCCCCTGTTCATTAAGACAAAGCAAAACTATAATTGTACATATTTATAACACATTACATGGACAGAAAGAAGATTATACACCACTGAAACTAGACTGAGACTACAAAATAAAGGTAGCGATTGTTACCTCTGGGAGATCAGATTTTGAAAATTTCCACATTCTCCAGCTTTACTTTATCAGAATGGCTACTATATTTTTCTCCTTAAAGAAAGTATAATGTACTGGGAACCTGACATGAAATACAATACCTGGGTCCCATAAATATTCACATCTGTTGTAGAATTTCTAGTAGTCTAGAATTCATACTATTGCATTAGAAATTAAAAACAAATTTTCATTCTATACTGACCTGAGCCAATTTGGGTACATTAGCTCATGGGTTTTTCTCAGGATAAGTGTTTCCTGTTCCCTTAGAGTAGATTAAAAGGAGCACAAAATTCATGCCAAATCTTTCTGTGCATGCAAAGATTTATTACACATTCACTGAAGCAGGTACAGAACATTTCTTAGGATCCATTCTGTAAGCTTGACCATACCCCGCACTCTGTCCTTTTTGGTGTTCCCTGCAGGTTGATTTGAGGCAGATATGGCAATGAACCAGGGCTGACATCAGGCTGTCACAATTCCTGAATCAGTTACTGGAAACATTAGGGATCAAGGCCCAGGTGTCATTTCTAAAAGTGTAGACTGCTGAACTCACAAGAACCTAGAACACTTTCGTGAAAAGGAAGAGTATCTCTAAATAGTTTAGCTAATCCTTGTGTTTAAATAATTTAAATTTCAGTAATGAGAGCCCATTTCTAACATAATGCTGATTAAGAAGCTGCTGATTTTGCTGATAAAAACCTATATCTGACATTCAGCAGGGGCTAATTACCGCAGTGTCTGGTGTAGCTATGGATCATATTTGGGGCATGACCTTTTTAAAACGGGGCACATCCTCCCTGAAGTGTGCGTGTTGATCAGAAGCAGGCAGTGTCACACTGTCTAGGTAAAGGATTCCTACCAAAAAGCTGACATAACTCACTAGATTCCAAGCAAAATACTAGTAACTGATTGGAACAGGGAACCACGGATAGGCATTAAACAATAAAGCTGAAAATATTTGTGGGACCCAATTAATAGAAATGTTGGAGAGCACAGTGGACAGAAATGATCATCACAAACCTCTATATACAGACTGGATTAGACTAGGAAACAAAACTAATGTGAAAAGTAATCAAAGAACTCTTTTTGATTTGTTTATTTATTATTGATCATACCAATTTACTCCCATTCAAAAACTGATAATAACACTTGGAAAATATAAACATGCATAATGAGAAAAATTAAAATCATCCTCAAACTCTAATTCCCAGCTACAATTATAGTTAGCATTTAGTAATTCCTTTCCATTTTCTTCCATTATTTATTTATTTATTTATTTATTTATTTATTTATTGCGGTACTGGGGATTGAACTCAGGACGCTGCATTTGCCAGGCAAGCACCTATTCTACTGAGCTATCTCCCCAGCCCTAGATTTCTTTTCTTTCTTTCTTTCTTTTTTTTAAGGGAAGGGTCTATAGGGTGTTCAGGGTCGCACTACTAGATTGAACTTGTAGTGATCTGCCTGTTTACAGCCTCCAAAGAGTTGGGATTATAGCCATTTTTTAATTTTAAATAAAGTGTATTGGCACAATTTAGAAATACATAATGTCATACTCATCATAGGGAATCACACTTGCACATGGTATATTTCGATTCCTTTTTCCCAAGTCTCTTCCTCCCTTCAACTCCTCTTTCCCTCCCTGCTTGCAAAACACTGTTTACATGATATTCTTTTTGCTTAATCACTTTTCCCTTTCTTCCTTTCCGGTTTTCCCCTCCCCATGCCCTGTTCTCTTTTCCTTATGGACAGTTTTTTCTTGTTTCACAATATCCATTGTACATTTTGGTCCTTACTTACTTTTTCAATTTCTTGTATCAGGGAGACAATGTGATCTTCACACATTATGCTCCATTTATTTCACTAAACAGTATGATCCCAGGATACATCCATTTACCTAGAAGTATCTCACGTTTGTCCTTATTTATGCCTAAGTAGTACTCCATTGTGCAAAAAAATCTTTTTTCTCCATTCCTTGGTTAATGAGCATTTGGGTTGTTTCCAACATTTAGCTATTACATATTGTGCTGCTATAAACATGGGTGCACATGTACTGCTATGGCACGATTTTTGTTTCTTCCAGGAAGATACCCAGAAGGGGAATAACTTGGTTGCATGGGACCTCTAATCCTGGTTTTGAGGAATATCCATACTGATTTTCACAGTGGTCACACCAGTCTACACTCCCGCCAACAGTGTCGATGGGTTCCTTTTCCTCCACACCACCTCCACTATTTGCTAGTGGTTGATTTCTTGATAATAGCCATTCTTTCTGGGTTAAGATGAAATCTCAGTATTGTTCTGCATCTCTGAAATGACCAGTGATTTGTCAAATGTTTTTTCATATAACTATTTGCCACTTTTATTTCTTCCTCTGAGAAGTGTGTACTCATCTCAGATGCCCATTTTTAGATTGCATCTTTAAACTTGGGTGGTCTGATTTTTTTTTCAATTCCTTATACATTCTACATATGTCCTTTGTCTGAGGGACAGTTGGCTAAAATTTTTCCCATTCTGTGGGTTGCCTTTTCACTCTGCCAGTGATTTCTTCTGCTGTGCAAAAGCTTTTTAATATCTTGCCCACCAACTGTACAATGTTTCACTTTTTTCAAGTCACAAAATTAATGCATATCAAATTTGTAAAACAAAAAAACACAGAGAAGAAACCCAACAAATCTCATAAGCTCTTCAGTGAAGGAGCCATGTTTTACTTGTTCTCTAATCCCAACAGCCAATAACATATTAGGCAGAATGTCTTATCTGCCTAATAAGTGCTCCATAAATAAGGAGCTCATTTGCCTATGCTGCTCTTAGAACATATTCTAAAGCCAAAATTATAGCCATAGTTTAAAGGAAAGGAAGAAAGCTAAACCATTTCTGTTAGAAAATGACTCTAAAGCTTTCTTCTTGAAAACTCTGGCTTTTATTGCAGGAATTGACCTTTCTCAGCAAGAAGTTCATTGCCCACCCACGCTGTGCATTGCACGCCTAGGAATTAGATCAGATTACTGCTCTGCTTCTCACAATCTAGGTTCCACATCTCTATTTGTATTTCAATGAAAAGGAGTCATAGTGCACCAAGTCATTAAGGCGCTAAGATCTTTGCAACTCTTAATGGCAGCCCAACAGGGGAAGCCATTGTAGAATGAAAATAGTGGTGGGATTAAAGAAGAAAGCCTTGTTTGCAATGCCATCACTGCTGTGTACACTGCCTCCTGTGAAGTGGTGTGAATGGATTTAGCTATAAATCTGAGGCTTTGCAGACTAAGCGCCCTCATCAAATAGTATTTATAGGGGAGTGTGGCTGAGATACTGTTTTCCTTAGCAACCAGATACAGCAAGACACTTGATGGAAAATTTAAATTTTAATATATTTTACATCTATTTATTTTTAACCTAATAACCTTAAAACTATATGCTTAGTACTTAGAGTAGAAGAAATGTATAAAGAATAAGTCTTAGTTTGATTCGATTCCCCAGTTCTGATCAGATATATATTTTTCCTCCTAGTTTTTAAAAATCTACTTGGAAGGTAAATGTTAATGTGATTTCAAATTTGTTCTAGCCTTTATCTAGCTGGCAGGCTAAATTTGGAAAAAGTTAAATAGTTCATGAAATATTGCCCTTAGGCCCCTGGGCATAAAACTTGCCACACTTGTGCAGTACCATCTGTTCTATCCTTAGTAGTGAAGAAAAGGAAATATTTTCCACCTGTGACTGTACACATACATGCCTGTTAATGGCACGTTAGTAAATCCCTTAAGTTGAAATTGAAAGTTAAATTCTGGGTTGAAATGAAGTTCAGTCTCAGATAGTAATGCAATTAGATATTTCAGACAGTTGGGCAAACTTTTTTCTAGGTAACTGTCCTCTGGGACACAGCAGAGGAACCAGCAAAGAGCTTGAATCAGAGAAGTTTGTAAGTGGGAGGAGGTGGCCATTGCTGGGAAGAGATGGAGGAGCAGAGCTCTAGTGTCTAAGAAGGATAGGGTCACCTCTGCAAAGACTGCCCAGGAGCCTCCGGAATGCTGGGACAGAGAGCCACTGATCATCTTCCCATCGTATTGTTGATTGTGTAAAGAAGGTGAAACAGTCAATGCTGACTTAAGGAAAAAACAAGTTTATATCAAGTCTTCAGGCCTGAATATACTATGTGTGAATACTGGGGAGAAATAGAGTTGTATCACTAAGGATGAGCAAAGAAATGTAACCTCTTTACTTTAGCCATCTGGCTGTAATCAAGCTGTCCATGACAGTTACCTAGACTTGCAGATGGAAGATCCAATACTGAGTCATATGGAGGCCTTAAGAGAGCTCTGATTAGTTGAGGACATAACCAGCAAGGTCCTCTTATGGCTACTCAATTTAAATTGAACTTAATTAT
>PVKN010038033.1:0-11135 GCA_004027915.1 Capromys pilorides
TATTGCTGCTTAGTTTCACTTTTATATAAGTTTTATGTGGCTCCCCTAAATTATAATATGACTAATCTTATCCTAGATTATAATCTGCATAATTCACCATCATACATTGCCATGAAAAAAATCTTATACAATTTTGTGAAATATTTAACAACTTTATATTAGGAAAATTCTACTTGCCTCTCCTATTCTTTGTATTGTTGTATTTTCTTTTCCCATGAATTATAATCTATGATACATTATAATATTTGCTTAAGATATTCAATTATCTTTTGAAGAAATGAAAACTATTGCTTCCTGTTTCTCTTGATGTTTACCCTGCTGATACTTGTTTCTGGCTATAGATTTTGGTTTTTCCCGCATAGTGGCTTGTGTCTGCCCAGTCTTTAAGTCAGTGCACAGTACCTAAGGGATATTGTCAACCCATAGCCCATTGAGTGGCTTTTCCTTTCTAGTCAGTTAATCGAAGCTCTCTCACAAAATTCGATATTCTCTCAGGGCTAAGACCAAGACCTTCTCTGTGAGGCCCATATTTATTTAGTTCTCAGAAGAAGGGGGAGTACTCAAGAAGGGCAGAAATACTCAAGAACTCTCCAAGTAAGATATTAAGTTAATCTACTCTGAAGTGAGATGTCTGAGGCCTCAGTCTTTATCTAGTTGAGGCTGGCTCCAGGGGTCCTTGGCTGAGACCTTGTTTTATCCTTTGAGGTGGTCTGGCTTCACCTACTATTACAGGCCTGTTATGGTTTGTGTCTAGTTGTCCCCTCAAAGCTTCATGCAGTCATAGGGCGGGGACTTCTAGAGTTCGAGATTAACTCATGATCTGCTGGGATTATGGGTGATCCAAGGATGGGATTGTGGGTCTGAGTACTGCTGGGCTTATGAGTGTGGCCTGAGGCAGATAGCCTGAGGCAGAGAACCTGAGTGTAGTACAAGAGACAGAGAAACAGACTCTTGCTATGTTACCATTGTTGGGCTGTTACCATTGCTGTTGTTATGCCACCATGAACTGCTGCTCTCTGCCATGTACCAGCCTGCCTTGGAGCCAGCCTAGTATGGACTGAAACTTCCAGTAACTGTGAGCTAAATGAACTTTCCTTCCTTCATTTTGGGTATCAGGTATTTGTCCCAGCAACAAGAGAAGAGTAACTGTGACAGAATTTGGTACCGCAGGAGTGGGGTCATTGCTGTGGCTAACCTGACGATGTGGATTCCAAGTTTTTGGGAATGGATTATAGGAAGAGATAGGAAAGGTTTGGAGAGGTTGTCTACTTGTGAAGAGCTGGAAAAGCTTTGGCTATTCTGTTTGGGAAATTCTGGTGAGAGACTGTCTGGAAGCCTGCCTATAAAGAATGGCTTTCAGGGCCAGGTGTGGTGGCAAAGGCCTATAATCCCAGCACTTGGGAACTTGGGAGGCAGGAGGATCAGTGCTAGTTTGAGACCAGACTGGGCTACAAAAGTGAGCTCAAGGCCAGCCTGAACTGCAAAATGAGATCCTGTCTCAAAAAGACCAAAAAAAAAAAAGAATGGCTTTTGGGAAAAGATAGAGAAGGTTTGAAGAGGTCATCTATTGTGAAGAGCTGGAACAGCTTCAGCTGTTTTGTTTGGAAGATTCTGGTCAGAGTTCAGACCAGAAGACTGACAGAAGGCTTGCATATAAAGACCAAGGTAGGGAGGCTTTGGTTGGACTCTGGAGGATCTGTACTATGGCTGGTAGAAAATCTGTCTGAATTTTGCTCATGCCCAGCAACTTTGCCTAAGACTGAGATTAAGCATGGCAGACTGATAAATCTTTTGAAAGATATTTCAAAGCAGCCAAATATTGGGGTAGTGGCATGGTTTTTATTGGGGGCTTTTAGCCAGATTTATCTTGAAAATCAAGAGGAAAGAGCCAAGCAGGATGATTTAAAATGTTCTGAGTTTAGCTGGAAAGGAAGCACTGGGAATGCTGTGGACTTGCAAAGATAGAGCTGAGAGGATCTCCATTGTGGGGAAGGAACCAGAGAATCGAAAGGATGGTCTGAGGGTATCACTGAAGGCAGTAGGTCTCCACCCTTTGCAGCCTCAGAATTGCGAGGGAGAGAGACTTTGCCTTAAGGAATAAGCCACAGGGCCCCATGTTGTAAAATGGTGGCAGCAGCCACACCAGGTTCCAAAATGGCACCAGCATAGAGCATTTGTTTCTTAGAATCAGGGTCCGAGTGTTCTTAAATCCAGGCACTTGACCCCTACAATCAAGAGAGAAGGAAGCTTGGCTACTGCTCCAGCTGGCAGCAGACCTTGGCAGCATCCATGCGGCATTGGTTTTAGGCACATTCAGAATACAGGAGTTGTGAGTTTAATATGGCTTCCACATTGATTTCAGAAGAAGGTGTGGGAGGCCAGGCAGTGTGCCCCTGGGAGGGTAGTATGTGAAGCAGAGAGTGAGAAGCCTATTCAGTGGAAACTCCAGAAATTTGGAAAAGCCAGAAATGTGGATTATTTAAGGAAAACTGCAAAGAGGAAGCAAATCTGATCTAAGAGAGAAGCTATCACCCAGCCTTAGGAACAGAACCATGTAAGGCCTTTGAAGCTTCCAATTCCATGCAGATTGCTTCAGATGTTCCAGTTGGAGCTATGGGATTTAATGTTTACCCTGCTGGATTTTGGACTTGTGTTGGTCTCAGTGTTTTGTATTCCCCTGTTGTCTGCAACCTTTGGAATGGTAATATTTATCTTATGCCTTTGAATGTTAGATATATTTGACTTTTCTTTTGTATAGAAGCTCATAGTTGAGAGTTTGCCTTGGATCTTGAAGGAGATTTGGGACTTGGACTTTTCAGCAATGCTAAAACTGTTGGAACTTCGACAACTCCTAGAGATGGACTAAAATGTCTTTGCACAAAGGGATGTGCATGAGACTATGGGGGTACAGGGGTAGAATGTTATGGTTTGTGTCTCGCTGTCCCCCCAAAGCCTCGTGTAGTCATGGAGTGGGGACTTCTAGAGTTTGAGATTAACTCATGATCCACTGGGATTATGGGTGATTCAAGGATGAGATTATGGGTCTGAGTACTGCTGAGATTATGGGTGTGGCCTGAGACAGATAGTCTGATGCAGACAGCCTGAATGTAATCCATGAGAGACAGAGAGAAATAGAGTCTTGCTCTGTTGCCATTGTTGCTATTCTGCTGCCATGAACTGCTGCTCTCTGCCATGTGCCATTCTGCCTTGGAGCCAGCCTAGTATTGACTAAAACGTCCAGTAACTGTGAGCTAAATAAACCTTTTCTTCCTTCATTTTGGGTGTTGGGTATTTGTCCCAGCAACGAGAAAAGTGTGCCTAAGACAAGGTCTCAATTGGAATCAGTGACTCCCAGAGGATCACATTACTGAGAGTCTGCTGCCGTCTCTAGACAAGAGGCCTAGGCCTTGGCAGACTCACAAGTAAACATGAGAAGCCCGTTGGTCCTGCTCAGGGCTGCTTTGTAGTGATCCCCATCAGTCCTTATAGTTTCCTGCACAGCTGTTTGTTTTTTTCTCTTCAGTCTAAAGAACTTTGCTTTAGTGCAAGACACATTTTTGTAGCTTTTGTCTGGAAATCAGGTGTTTCACTCTCATTCTTTAGGAGTGTTTTCTACAGGTATAGGTTTCTCATTGCCAGATTTACTTGTATCTTTTCAAACATGTCATTTCATTCCCTCTTTTTTCTTTTTTTGCTTTCTTTTGCCACAGTTTGACCTCTGGATAATTTTCATTTGCTGTACTGCTTGGGGGCCACTGTGTTGGGTTAATGTCTTCCCAGCACTTTGGGAAGCTTTCACGTGATCACTAACAGCTCATGTAATGGGGATCCTTTCTCTCCAGTTTCTGTCATGGTCCTCATTTCCCTTTGACATCCATACTTCTGTGAGTTTCGTTGTAACAAATTATGTGTTCTCTGTAGAATTATGCTCACTTCCTTCTTAGAGCATGAGAGCCTTGAATGTCTGCCTTCCTTCAACAATGTGTTCTCGGCAATGAGCTCCTTTACATTATTACAGTGCTCAAAGTTCCCTATGCATTGGCCAGCTCCAAGCCACTCCCACATTCGTGCATGTTGGTGACAAGCAGCATTTCAGACACCAAGACATGTATTAGGTTTCAGTGGCTGATGTTACACACAGATTAAGTGGCTTAAAATGACATAGATCTATTATCTTATTATATTATATAATATTATCTTATTATATTATATTAGAGAGCAGAAGTCCCAAATCAGCCTGCCTGAAAGTGAAAGCGTCAGCAGGACTGGTTCCTTCCTAAGGCACCAGACAGAGCCTGTTTGCTCCTGGCGGGCTCCCAAGGCTGTCCTCGTCCCTTGGCTCCTGACCGCACATCACGTGGCCTCCCCCTCTGTTTCCCTCTGGGCCTCCTCACTGTCCCTCTGCATTTTTGCCTTCCTCGTGCGAGAGGACTCTCATGGCTGCGTGGAGCCTGGCAAGATGATTCAGGGTCATCTCTCCTTGTCAGATCCTTGTCCTGTCACTTCTGTTAGTACATAGGGTCACATATTCCCAGGTTCCAGCGTTCAGACATCTCTACCAAGGAGGAATGTTCTATAATCTAGCTCTGTTACATTTTTGTGTTTAGTTTCGTCATGGAAATTGCTTGTTTTCGGATATAACATTGTTCAGGATAGATGAGATCATTAGTATTGAAGCATTAATAATTTTTTTTACTAATTGTGGAGACTAGCTATTTTTATAATCATAAGAGGGGAATAAGAGACTTTGGCAGTAGTGTTGGTCTTAGGAAAGAGCCTTCTCCAGCTGGGAGGACAGGAGACACTGGGAAAGGCCTACTGGCCCCAATGAGTTTGTGGCTTAAGTAGGCAGGAAACAGGGTGCCCTTTGGGAACCTGTGGTGTGGGAAGCAGAGATCCCTCTTCTCAGCCCCCAGGCTTCCTGAATTATGCTGCAGGCTTTCCTGGCCTCTGGTATCTTCCCGTCTCCAGAGTCTTTTGAGTCCACTCCTGCTGTGAGGAAGCTGAGCACCTTGAGGCCTCTCCCAGCTCTTTCACTGAATTCCTCAAAAGCATTTGTTTAAGTGTAATAGGTAGGAAACTCCAGTTTTGTGGTTCTAATTCTTGGTCTTCATTTCATACTTTCTGAGTTACAAGCTTTGCCTGTCAGGGCTTGACGTGAGGGGACTACATGCCCGAGTCTCCCACACACACTTCCTGTTCGACATTCACCCAGTGTCTGCGCTCTGGTGCGTGCTCCTGCTGAGCACCCTAGAGTGCCCCCTGTTGTTTCCGTGCCTTGAACTGAATAGTCAGTAGTGCAACTTTTATTCATTCTTTAAATGCTTTAGAAACAGTACAAGGTTAGGAATTCAGTACTTAGTCGTATGTGGAATGATGCTGTTACTCAAAATTACTCAGCACTGCATTTTATTTGCACAGTCTACTTGTAGGTCATTGGTTACGCACCTGACCATGAGGCTTACTACTCATGCAGATGTGTTGGCTCTTACCTTTCCCCTCCTGAGGGCTTTCCCTGGCTCTGCTCCGTGACTAGAGATGTGCAGATCCTCCCTAGTGCAGCAGGTGGGTTGACAATGTGTGGGTGATGCATGAACGCCCAGCTCAGCGCAGAAATTCCCCGGATAGCTGACACTCACTATAGTAATACAGAGATGAGACCGAAGGCCAATTAATATCCCTGGAAGTGGGGAACAATAAACAGAGCCCAGGGAGGGCTGCTTTCTGTTACTTCGAAATCCTGGAAAGCTGAGATTCAAGGTTGCAGATAGCAGCTTCTCCTGCAGGTGCCCTGTTCTTTGATCCCTTGCTTGGGGTGTTAATGGTTGTCTCCTCCCCTGCTCATTTGTTACCTGTTAGCATCTGTGTGAACCTAGTGTTAGGTAAATGATAGAAGACATAGTGATTCACCAAAGTAGTTAGCATATTCCTTAGCCTGTTTTTAGCCCTCAATAAAGGTGAGCTGTTTCTGGAGCTCTGGGCTCTCTTGGAGAGAAATCTCAGTGAGTCCTCTGCAGCTAAATTCGTCAGGTCTTCTTGTTTCTTTCGGCACCAACTCACAACATACAACAACTCACTTTGGCACTGCTGCACAGCAGACACTGTCCTGAAGATGTGGGTGCCCTCGTCTCTCCTCATCCTCTCAGAACACTCCGTTTGGGTGTCACAGAGGAGGGGGCCGGATGAGAGCAGTGGCAGCAAGCAGCAGCAGCAGCACCGTGTTCTTCATGCAGGGCTCCAAGAAGGCAGCAGCCGACTTAAAACTCACAGGTGAAGATTTTAGAACCAAAGGATTGAAGATTGCCCAGAAGTCCACCCCTTAGGTGTATAGCTTACAAACAAAGCACTGAGTTGAAGTTACCCGCTTGTGCATGTGTTAGTGGCAAAGTGCGTGTGCGAATGTTTCTCAAACTTGAATGTGCAGATGCAGCTTCTAACTCAAAGTTTTGGGCAGGGGCTGAGATCCTGCATTTTCTTTCATTCGTCCTTCTTTCTTTCCTTCCTTCCTTCCTTCCTTCCTTCCTTCCTTCCTTCCTTTGTGTCTTTTTGACAGAGGGTCCTGAGATGCTGGGGGATGGTGCCAGAGTCATCTGTGCCCTGACTGCGGTACCAGTAACCAGTGCTGAGTGCAGGCTTAGGACAGGGAGCTTCTGAAGAGCAATCGCAGCTCAATACACCAATCATCAGTGCATTAATTTATCAAGCCATTAGAATCCTTGCCACTTGAGTGCTCTGTGCAAGCTGTTGAACTTAAATCCTTTGCCTGTTGTAACAGGTTTTATGCACCACAGTGGAGGCTAGATACTATGAATCTATTTTATCAGAAATGATAAACCGTAGCGGCAGCAAGTATCTCAGCCAGAGTGATTGTATTAGCAAGGGCCAGAGCCAGGACTTGAACCGCAGGTGACAAACCCCAGAGAACTCTCATGTAGAGCTAGTGAGTGCCATTACTGCCTACACCAAGGTACTACAGAAGCTGAGTAAGGAAGGGGAAGTTGATAGTTTTGACTTTCACTTATTTCCAAGAAGGAAGAAGAGAAAGACCTATGAAGAGACTTCTAAAAATAATTTGGAACAGTGGCAGAGCTATTCTTAGACAAATGTAGAATTTTACTCATACTGACCAGTGAACGTGAAGGTCAAATTTTTCTTCTTTTTTTTAACCTTTTTGGTTGTTGTTGTTGTTCGTTAATTCTCTAAATCCTTCCATGTCTTTCCAGAATTGCATGAGAGCTTTTGCGTGTGATCACTTGCTAATTTCAATAGTTCCTAAGTCTTAATGTCGGATTTTGTAGTGTTTCCTCATTCTATTCCTACATAAATCCAGCTGTGAGAATCCCATGAGTTTCATTGTGCTGCATTGAAATTAATGGTTCTTTTTTTTTTTTTTTTTTTACTATTTACGTGTGTTTTCCCATCTCACCAAAATTCAAAGTATTTTGAGTCTTTTCTTTTGCTGCAAGAGATGTTAGCCCAGAAGAAACTGATGGACAAGTACAAAGGAGGAGTGGGAAGATGACCAACGATAGCACCTTCCATGTCCTCAGGGATATCTGTTGTCTTGCAGATGGGGATGGGCACAGGTGTGTTGGGGAACAAGTATAACATGGAATATAAAGCATTTATGGCAGAGACTGTCACATCGTGTTTTAAATTCAAGCTAACTGCTACTCGTATTTTTCCCAGCACGGTTACTGTATCACCACTGCTATCACCATCACATAACTGCTGCAAAACACACCCTGTGCTGAAGATGGCAGCTGAGATTGCTTCCCGGTCCTTCATGGCCTGTTTCCATCTTCAGATTGCTTTGCTGGCTTAGGTATTACGTAGCCCCCACTTCATGACACTAGGACATTTCATTGGCCTGTAGCTTATCAAGTCCTATGGATTGAAGCTCTAGGCCTAATTGAAGCCACTGTCCTCAGAGGTGTTATGGTTGCTTTTTATTTGTGTGAGAATGGATCTTATTATATGTGTAATGTATTTAGAGCATGGCAACTACTGATGCTTTTTTTTTCCCCCATGGTACTGGGGATTGAACTCAGGACCTTGTGCTGGCTAGGCAGGCACTTACGTTGCTGAGCTATATCTCTGGCCCTTGATGCTTTTTTGTTTATAAAGTATTTTTAAAATACCTTCTTGCACAGTTTCTTTGCATTATAGCTCACAAAAATACAGGCATTGTGAGCTTTGTACACATACATTCAATATCCTATTTTCTTAGCTATTAAGCTAATATAAATATCTAAGATTTTCCTGTTTATAGATAACACATTTGCTGTAAATCTTGCCAACACTTTCAAAATTTGATAAATTATGAGTAATATGTTTTAAGTATCATCTATCTGACTAGAAGAAGTTTTGGTATTTCTATTACTGGAATCAGAGAATACGTCTGTGGTGTACAGAATCATCTAAATCAGTTAATGGTTATTACTGGGGCATAGAATTACACTGTTTTAGAAGAAAGTCATCAGAACATGGCCTGGAATCAAGTACAGGTCTGAAGGAATTGGCATAGAAAGCAAGAACATGTCACTTAAGTGGTGACAGACAAATTGATGTCTTTAGGTATGAAGATGGAGAGGATTTGTCACAGGGCAGTGGTGAGGGTGCATTGGTTCCAGCCAAGAGACGATACAGTGATGTCAGGGCTCCTGAACCCCAGAAGTGTCTTCCCCAGGGGTCTCCCTTCAGGGAGCACCAAGATTACTTTATACAGATGTCCTTCAGAGGCAGGGCATCGTGTGAGGAAGCATGAGAAAACACTTTCAAAAGTGTTCATAGCTCTTCACATCTCTTCAGGTTAGTTGGCATGTTGTGTAAATTCACCTGCTAGATCTGTTATTTTCAGAAATATCAGACTAAGGTCTTGTCAGTAAGCCTTACGCTTTTCCATTATTCTACAGCCAACCAACACCACTATAATAGAGCCCCATCAACAGATATCTTTTATTACTATAATCATTTTTTTTCTATACCAGGAATCGAGCTTGGGACCTTGCCCTTGCTAGGCAGCTACTAATGCTACCTCCCCAGCCCTACATTTAATAAGGGTCAGTTATTTTAAAAATGGCTGCATCCCTGGGGTGCCAAACCAGTCCTGGGGTGCCATACTGGCCCTGCCCCCAGGGGCATGCTGATACGGCAGTTAAGACTGGGCATGATGGCACACACCTGTATTCCCAGCACTTGGGAGGCTGAAATATAGGAGGATCACTATGAGTCTGATCTGTGTTGTGAGACCCTATAGACCCTGTACTAAATGCATTTTTTAAAAAATTGGCTGCAGTAGGGGCCGTGGGAATAGCGCAATGGCATAAGTGCCTGGCTGGCTGTGCAAGGTCCAGAGTTCGAACCCTGGCACTGAGACAGGAGGATCACTACTATGAGTCCAAACTGCATAGTGAGAGCCTGTGTCAAAAAAAAAGGGGGGGGGAGGGGAGAGATGATAAGGGCTGAAAATGATTTATTTTCTGCCAACTAATCCTTCAAATCTCCCTTTAGTTTCTTACTTCTATCTCTAGTCAAACATAAAATCTGCCTTTTGCCCCAGCCTGATTTTGCCTACTTTCATAAAACCACTCGATAAGACTAATTGGCATTATGTGACTGTGAAGCACTTTTTCTTTCCATTTGAAAGCTAGTACAGAAGGTAGTGGAAATGTCAGATGCTCTTGATCCCAGTTACTCAGGAGAGGGAGGTAGAAAATTGTGCAGCTGAGCCCAAGTTGTATGGACAACTTGGAGATGTCCTGTCTCAAAATGGCAAATTCCAAAGGGCTCAGGGTGTAACTCAGTGGCAGTGCACTCCTGGGCTTATCCCCAATACAAAAACGAAGAAAAAAGAAATGTAGTATGGAAAGCAGGGCCCCCAAGGAGCGTTTTCCTGAAGTAACTCTATTGACTGAAAGGAGAAAGAGTTGAAGTATTAACTTTAAGTCCACTCGACCTAGTAAGAGACCTCAGAGTTATCAAAGACCTAACAGAAGGACCAGTCAATTCAAGTAAAAAATTCAAAATTCATATTAATGTTCTGGGCCCACATGAAATCAGAGTAAGTCACTTCATCAAGAGTAATTAGTCAAGAAAGGTAGGTGGAGTTGTTCAGCGTCTTACATCTTCCTGTGCAAAAGAACAAACAGATCTCTTCCGTGTTTCAAGTAGAGCCATGCCTGCCTCTTTACTTAGAGGATGAGAGGAACATTTGGGTTTACTGACATGTTAGGATTAAAGGCTGCCTATGTTTGGACAGAGAAGTGGACTTACCTTAGAGATCCATTATGGCCCAGCTTTTCAACCCATATGCATTTATGTTGTCACTTTTTATGTGTAATCTGTGGCTTTGAAAATGAAGAATGGCCAAAGAAGGAAGTAATTTTTATGGTGGACAACTTAATTTTTTTTCTATCACTTGTCTAGGTAATGAATCCAATGTTTTCTTTTAGTGTGAGAATAATTTATTTCTAAAGGGCCTCCCTATGAGATGTATAAATTATAATCGTAATATATAACTCACTACCAAGGATATTGAATTGTAAGTAGGTGACCCTGGTAAGAGTCCATTTGGCAGGGTTTAAACTGCGGGTTAACTGCTGATGGAGAAGCAGTTTTATATTCCTTTTCATTCATTTTTAAAATGGTGAAAGATCCTAAGCATATGTCTGGATTTGATTGCAAGCAGCAATGGAGAACAATGAGCCCACGACCCTGCTGTCTGCTCTGTCAGACCCTTGGATTTTAGCCACATATTCTTTTGAAGAGTAAAATTAGAAATGCAGTTGAAGCCCCTCAACCTCCTTGGGTGGCATCCCTCTACCTGCTGTGTCCCCTGGAAGTCACTGCTTACTTCATTCCCATGTCTGCCACTATTTTGCCTATGTCCAGAAACAATTTATAAGATTGCTTCAAAATTAGTGTCATATGGCCAGAGTTGTTAACAAATGGAAATCTAGGAAACTTTTGTGAGGAAATTTATAAGCAAGTTCTAAAGTTTATATGGAAATATAGTGGGCCAGCAATATTCAAATGACCTAATTAATTTGGGTCCTGTCTCTGTCTTTCTCTGTCTCTGTCTTTCTATCTCTCTCTGCCTCTCTCTCTGCCTCTCTCTCTGTCTCTCTCTCTCT
>PVKN010038034.1:0-11144 GCA_004027915.1 Capromys pilorides
ATTTTCTTTGAGGACATAGGAGAGAATGTGGAGAAGGATGAGGAAGTGTCTCTCTCCGTCAGACACAGGGTGGCCTTTTGCCCGTGGTGGAGTCTGGAGGGGATGTTTAGATACACCTGAGGGAGCTGGCTGGGAGTCTTCCAAGCTGCGGGCAGGAAGGGTGAAAGCAAATTACGTCCTGGCCTGAGTTGGAGAAGAACGGGGAGGTGGTCTTCTGTTTTAAGGGCGTCGGCCATATTAGATGACCACCACAGTGATTTTAGCAGTTTACACTGGGGCCAGAACCTATCAGTTAGTTTGTCGGATGTCTCAGCCTTCACTAACTGAGGTTGCCTCTCCCAGTGCCCTGGAGTCTGCACCTGGGCGATCAGAGAGGTGAAACTCTTCTCAGCCTCCGGGGCTGACTCCCAAGAAGTGACACAGGATTCTCCTTGCAGAGATGGCACATGGGGGCTTTTCTTTCTTTCTTTTTTTTTAATTTTTATTTATTTGTTTATTTATTTATTTATTTTATGGCTGGCTCAGCCTGCCCTGGTGGTAGGGCTGGCTCAGCATGTGGTGCCGGGGATCGAACCGCAGTCCCCGCAGTTGCCTGAGCTTTCCTAAGCAGGTGCTTTAGACCACTGAACCATCTCGCTGGCCCGGAGGCTTTTCTTTCTAGAAAGCAAATTTATTTCTTATTCCTGAGCTCCGATTCAGTTGGCTAAAACCCAAAAGGTGGTGCCCTAAGCGTAGTGGGGTTTCACCTGTTACTTTTTTTGTTTTTTTGTCTTTTTGAGACATGGCCTCACTGCAGTTCAGCCTGGCCTTGAGCTCACTTTTGTAGCCCGGACTGGTCTTGAACTTGCACCGATCCTCCCGCCTCAGCCCCACAAGTGCTGGGATCACAGGCGTGCGCCACCACACCAGGCTCTTTGTTGTTGTTGTTACACAATTTTTGTCCCCCTCATACGGTAACATGGCAATACAGCCAGGCTGGGCGCAGTTTGTGTTAATGAGAGTCAGAACTGCACCTGCGCTCTTACGTACTGATTAGGGGACTGATTGTGTCATATTTCTTGGGGAGGGATCCTACCCAAGTAGCTGGGATTACAGCTGAACATTTCACAGTAACCTCGCCAGGGTGAAAATTATCTTTACCCAAACAAAGACGCACAAATGTTTGAACTTTTGGCAGGGAAAAAAAACACTAGGCCGAGGACAAACGCTAACTTCAGCTCTTGAAGGCGCTACAGCCGTCGACGCACTGCGTCCGAGCTACACAACTCCCCAGAACGCTGGTCCACCAGCGTTCAGCGAGCAAGAGATTTAAGCCGCTGGCACCTAATCGGCGCGTGCGCAAGGGCAGTCGGGAGAGGCGTGGCCATGGGGGGGCACTTCCGCTCTTCATGGATCTGATTGGCCAGAGCGCTGTGATGCTCCTGATTGGTCAGGTCTTCTACTACCCCAGAGTGCTTTGCGACGCCGTTCTTTTCGGTTCCGCCGATCAGCGGCCTAAGAGGTGAGTTTGTACGCCTGCCGCCATCGGGTTTCATCCGCCACCATCCGCCCCGTGCTGTCACTAGCGCAGCCATGAAGGACCCTCTTTTCTACAGTAAACGGCGCCCGGCGAAGGCCGGGCGTGCGGGCTTGGGGCGATGGCCCGGGGCGCGCGCCTTCACTCGCTGCCCTCTTCCTCGCGACCGTAGGCAGCAGTCATGGCGCCCAGCCGGAATGGCATGATCCTGAAGCCCCACTTCCACAAGGACTGGCAGCGGCGTGTCGCTACCTGGTTCAATCAGCCAGCTCGGAAGATCCGCAGGTGGGCGGCTGGTGGAGGGGCGTCCGGGGGGGTATGGCCCGCTAAGGGCCGGGGACAAGCCGACCTGACCTTCCGGTCTCTCCGACTAGGCGCAAGGCCCGGCAGGCGAAAGCGCGCCGCATCGCCCCGCGCCCCGCGTCGGGACCCATCCGGCCGATCGTGCGCTGTCCCACGGTGCGATACCACACCAAGGTCCGAGCCGGCAGGGGTTTCAGTCTGGAGGAGCTGCGGGTGAGTGGGCCGGGGCCCTCCACCAGAGGCTGCGGGGCTGGCTGGGTCTCGGTGACATGATGACAATTCTCCGGAATCGCTGTACTGCTTTGATGAAAGCACTTTTGAACCCTTTTCCATCTGACCACTGAAGGCTTGTATCGGGGCCTGTCGTGGAGGGATCCCCTGGGCTTCATCCGTGCCTGTCTCGGACAGGTGGCCGGTATTCACAAGAAGGTGGCCCGGACCATCGGCATCTCGGTGGACCCAAGGCGGCGGAACAAATCCACCGAGTCCCTGCAGGCCAACGTGCAGCGGCTGAAAGAGTACCGCTCCAAGCTCATCCTCTTCCCCAGGAAGCCGTCGGCCCCCAAGAAGGGAGACAGCTCTGTGAGTGCGGCGGGCCTTGCCCCGTGGAAGGCTGCCCCGTCCCCACGCCTGGGGGGCGGGGAGAGCATGCTTCCTGCGGCCTCAGCCGTGCAAGCCCTGGTCGCCGTGACCAGGAGGGATTTTCAGCCCACAGAACGTGCCTGTTAGCCCCCTGCCCTGCCCTGCCCTGCCCTGCCCTGTGAGAGCTGGGGAGCTCCGCTGAGATGTTTTGTGTCAGGAGATTCCTGCACGGTAGTGTTTAGGTTCACAGGCTAGCTAAGGGTGTTCCTGTGGGGCAGGACGTCCAACCAGGGCTCCTGGTGACTCGCGAGGGCCTCAGGAAGGTGAGGCTGGCTCACTGTCCTCTCCCTGTTAACGCACAGGCTGAAGAACTCAAATTGGCCACCCAACTGACAGGACCTGTGATGCCCATCAGGAACGTAAGTGGACGCCAAGCTTAAGTTTCCCCAAAAGTCCGTGGCTCGATGTTGCTGTCTGTCTGATGGTACATAACTTACAGGCTGTGGAAAGCCAGGTCCTTTTAACATTGGGGAGGTTAAAAATGTTCCTCAGTTCTTCACAGATGGGCTCTTTATCTGTCTCTATTGTGGTCTGCTCAGCCTGCCCTCAGGGTGGGGCTGATGCAGGCTGTGGTGCCCCGATCGAGCCAGATGGGCTCTTGATGGTAACCTGAAATTTCGGTGTCCCTCATTTGTTGGTGTTTTTGTTCGTTTTGTTTCATTTTTGGCTTTTGAGACAGGGTTCTGCTTTGTGGCTCAGGCTGGCCTTGAGCTCCCTTTGTAGCTCAGCCTGGCCCTAGCTCACGAGATTGTGTGAATGCAGGTATTGCAGGCGTGTGCACCACCACGCCTGGCTTCCCTCAGTTCTCTGTTCCTCATTGCTGTCTGAAGGCCTGACGGCCCTCCAGAGGCCCAGCCCCTTGCCCAGCAAGTGCTTGAAGACCAGAGGGTGACTCAGCCTCCTTGACTCCCACAGCAGTGCCTGTCTTACGCCTCTGCACCCATGGGTGGGAGACAGCTGACCAAGGCAGAAGTGGTACTAGGATTTTTGTTTTTATAACAGGATTTTACTGTGTAGTTCAGGTTGGCTCTGCACTGGCAGCGATCCTCTTGCCTCAGCCTTCAGAGTACCAAGATTGGAGATATGTGTCACCACACTTGGCTTTCAGATTTTTTATATCAAGCATGCTTACAGCTCCACTCTCTGGAGGATCATAGTGGCTGAGTTCAAGGCCAGCCTGAACTACACAGCAAGACCCTGTCTCTAGTTTTTGAACTTTCTGTTGTGGCAGGCTCAGCCTGCCCTGGGGTTGGGGCAGGTGCAGCATGTGGTGTCTAAGCTTGCCTAAGCAGGCGCTTTAGACCACTGAGCTATCTTGCCAGCCCCTAGTTTTTATCTTTTATTTTTTGTCTTTGAGACAGGGTCTTGCTATGCGGTTCGGGCTGGCTTTGAGCTCACTTTTGTAGCCCAGGCTGGTTTCTTAACTCACACTGATCCTCCCTCCTCAGCCTCCCAAGTGCTGGAATTACAAGCATGCACCACCATGCCCAGCTAACCCCCCCTGATTTTTAAAATTTTTGTTAGTACATGTGTTTGTAATGTCTTTAATTTAGGGAAGGGTCTACAGGGTGTTGAGATTCTCACTGCTAGATTAGACTCTAGTAATTCTCCTGTTTTCAGCCTCCCAAGTGCTGGGATTACAGGCACATGCCACCATGTCCAGTCTCAATTGCTGTCTCAGAGCACCCTGTGGGTGGGGCCTGCTCAGCAGCCTGGGGATAGGACCTCCAGTATGCTGCACTCTGCCTAAGCAGGCGCTTTAGTCTGCTGAGCTGTTTGGTTGGCCTTATGTTTGCAATTTCTAATGACACTGCGCAGTTGGTACATGTGTGTAACAAGTCTCAGTTGTTTTTGTGTAGTTCTTGTGCACGGTTGTGTACTGGCAGCAAGGCAGTGCTGCAGGGCAGGAGCACTGAGGTAGCATCTGTGAGTGCCGAGTTCTCTGAGCGTGGACCTGACTCCTGTCCTCCTCCTTAGGTGTTCAAGAAGGAGAAGGCCAGGGTCATCACGGAGGAAGAAAAGAACTTCAAGGCATTCGCCAGTCTGCGCATGGCCCGTGCCAACGCCCGGCTCTTTGGCATTCGGGCGAAGAGAGCCAAGGAAGCTGCAGAGCAGGATGTTGAGAAGAAAAAATAAAACACTGTTGGGATCTTGTAATAAATGTGCAGAAAAGCTACGATTGCCCTGGGCCCTGCCTGTGAGGAGCCTGTGTGCAAGGCTCGCGCTGGCTGGACTGCGGTAGGATTCGCACTTGTGTCTGAGCAATGCTGTTGCTGAGCCACAGATAAAGAGGGTGTTCCCTCTTGAGGTGCTTGGGGCTGGAACAGTGATTAGAGACACTCGAAATTAGTGCTGGCGGCTACACGTGGTCCTTACCTGCGCTGGGTGCCACAGACCTGGGGTTCTAGAGCCTCAGTGAGTGGCTTTCATCCCAGCGCTCACCTGGGGCCTGCAGGGTTGTGTGCTCCAGCGAGGTGACGGCCAGCGTGCTAGGTGAGGACTCCAGTGACCCAAGTCTCCTTTGGAAATTGCTGAGCCAAGTCTGGGTTGCCAGAGGATGAGCCTGCGCTTGTGTCTGACCCACACCTGGCTGTTGTCTAGGGACGCTTGCTCTGCGTGTTCTTGTCGTGTTCTTGTCATGTTCTTGGAGCAGTTAGCCCACCCAGGGAGAGTCAGTGTGGGGGAGCCGAGAGGGTCCTAGGGTGAAGTCCCCACTGCATCAGCCCAGTAGCTCCCCACAATGGAGAGCAAAGCTAGGACAGGCCTTGCTTACCTGCTGTCCTGGGTCAGGTCCAAGGGGCCATGGCAGAGGTCCTGGAGAAGAGACTGGAACACCCACAGTTGTGGCCTGTGGTGCCCAGACACGTGTGCTGACTACCACAGGTCTGCTCTGCCCACAGAACTGGGAAGGCAAAGCATGGTGGTGGTCAGTCTTGGGGACCTGCGCACAGTGAGCTGTGTAACCTGTGGTACGAGCCATCACCTGGCCTACGTTCACATTGTTCCCACACTCAGCCCCTGCCAGCCAGCTAGGTGTGGAGTCGGCCATTCTGTCCCTCCGCAGGTCTCCTCACAGTACCCCCCTTGCCGATGTCAGAGCTGCACCCCTATTGAGGTTAAGGCTGCACAGTGAAAGTCGAGGATTTTATAAGTTGATACAGGTTCAGAGCTGGGTGTGGTGGTGCACGCCTGTAATCCCAGCATTTGGTCAGATTTCAGGAAGATTGGTGTGAGTTTGAGACCAACCTGGGCTGTAAGAGTGAGCTCAAGGCCAGCCTAAACTGCATAGTGAGACCCTGTCTCAAAAAGAATAAGTTGATACAGGTGCTGTTCAGCCTCCCCAGCACTGGAATTCCAGGCATGTGCCACAACATGCACTCTTGGGACCAGTATAGCATGTACCAGGGATCAAACTCTTGGTCCCTGTGCTTGCCAGTTAGGTCCATAGGCTGGTGAAGTACCCAGCCCAGGGTATCTGAGTACTTGGAGGAAGGAGATAGGTGTGAGGGCCACGGCCCAGAGCAAGGCCTGGATGTGCAGCAACAGGCCACTGCCCGGTGCTCCCTCTACTTAGCTCAAGGCTGGGTGTGGTGTGGCATGTGTTCTCAGAGGCTCTTGGGACTGAGCTTGAGCTCTTCAGCAGGGACTGGAGTGCTCTGGAGGCCCTGCTGCCCAGCTTCCAGAGTGCAGGGCAGCTGCTCTGTGAAGACCTGAGCAGGTGACTCCAGCAGCAGGGCTTCTGGCAGCCAGCTGCTGCCCTTGTGCACAGGGTTCTCATGCACACTGAGCCTTGTGCGTTCCGGGCAGCGCCCTCTCAGGATACTGTGGCTGCCCTGTGCAAGCTGAGGTCTCGGCGCACAAGGGGCAGTGGCAGCACCAGGAGATGGAGCGGCCCTGCTGTTTATTGGTGGTTTTTTTGTACTTGCCAGGTAAGCACTTATTCTACCAAGCTATCTCCGTGGCTCAACTTTATGCTATGGCCAGCTCGGCTTCCCCTGGGGGTGGGGCTGGCACAGCATGTGGTGCCAGGGGTCGAACTGTGGTCCCTGGCGTTGCCTAAGCAGGTGCTTGAGACAGCTGAGCTATCTTGCCAGCCCGTTGTCTTTTATAGTTAAGGAAAAGGGTTTCAAGTGGTAGCACACTTGCCCTGCCGACATCTGCATTTGATCCCTAGCACTGCTGAGAAAGTGACAGCAAAAGTGGCCCCGAGTACAGCCTCGTGGAGGTGAGGGGTTCTGTAGCAGCTCTGGTCCAAGCCTGAGATGGTAGGCCCAGTGTGGAATCGCTTTTGCAGGCGGTGGGCCCTCTCGGAAGCCCCAGGCGTGTCCGTGGCCAGCCTCTGCTGGTTCCCTCCTGAGCTGGCCTGTGCACCTCCCTGCCTTCCCACTTGTCCCCAGTGTGCCCTTCCTGCACCCCCTTTTGGTACTTAGGTTGTCTTGAGTTGCAGCAGCTCTTTGTGTATTACCACTCACCACTCCAGTTATTTAAATACATAAAGAATTGCATATCTTTTTCATTTATTTCTATAACAATATAAAAATGACAGTTGTATCAAATTTCTTCAAGCATTGGCTGATCGACAAGACAGCTGTCCAAGTGACAAATAGTATATAAACAGGTGTCCTGTCAAAGTGACACATAGAATTGGTTTTTTTCCCATTTTCCTCTTTTGGGTTTGCCAGTTGTGCGTTGCCTGCTGGAGGTCAGCTTGTCACGCCCAGCTGAGCTGAGCTAGCATGGTGCTGAGTGTGGGAGGCCGTCCGAGGATGGTTGGCCGCAGTGTGTGAAGACCTGGAGAAGGGCAGAGGCTGTGGGAAGCTGTTGGTTCTCCTGGGCTGTCCTGCTGGGGCCCTTGTCAGGCTGGCTTTCCCGGTGAGCTTAGCTGTTCTCACTGGAGGAGGAGCCTGGGACCTCTTGCTGAGAACGGTTGTGGTGCTTACCCCAAGCCTTGCTTCCTGCCTCCAGCGCAGATCCTTCATCCCGTTGGCACAGACTCTCTAACTTCCACTAATGACTCCTGGGCCTTCCCAGCACGTGTCTGTGAAGAGGGCCTGCGTGGGACATTGTCATGGGCTCTTGGTGTCCAGTTGGACTCGTCATGATGGACCCTAGGCCTTCAGCTGGACTCAGGCAGGGCATTATTGTAAGATCCAGGCCTTGAACTAGAGTCCGTGCTTTATAGTGTGTGGACAGATTTCCTGCATGCTCTCATTTGTGAAATATGTTCTGTGTTGTATTTTCTCCCCTTGCAAAAGCCCAAACCAGGCTAGGGAGATCGTTCAGAGGCATAAGCATCTGCCTGGGAAGCGCGTGGTACTGAGTTTGATCCCTGGTTAAAAAAAAAAAAAAAAAAAAGAATTGTTACTGGTTGTGGGGCTATTGCTGTGATGTTGTCCAGCCATGTGACTTAAAAATCTTTGGAATTAATTTGGAAATGTTTTGAGAGCCTAGCCAGAGAGGCAGCCCTTACATGCTGTAAATTATGTTAGGAGCTCGGGTCTGGAAAGTCCCAGTGCTGGGCTGGCCAAATAGCTCAGCGGATTAGAGTGCCTGCAAGCAGGATGGAGGCCCAGGCTGGTGAGAGTGACATTGGGAGTCCTCGCCACGTCTCAGCGTGTGAGCTGCTCGCCAGCCACACCAGGTCAGCCTGCTGGGCAAGTGCCTGGCCCACCTTGTAGGGTGTGTCACGTCTCAGTCCTCTGAGGAAGGCATCTCACTTGGGATCAGGAAGCCAGGTGGGTGCCTGGGGCCGGGCTGGCCGTACCCAACCAGTCCAGAGCCCTGGGGACCTGGCCTTAGGTCACAGCATTGTTTTATTTTTTTTTAAACATAGTTTTTTAAGGTTTATTTTATTTTCTTAAACCACATTACATATTTGTTTGTGTTTTGGCCAGCTCAGCCTTCCCTGGGGGGTGGGGGGGCAGCACAGCATGTGGTGCCTAGGATCGAGCCACGGTCCCTACGTGGTGGCCTAAACTTCCCGACGCACGTGCTTTAGACCACTGAGCCATCTCACCAGTCCAGGTCACAGTATTTGGACTGGGCGCCACTGTGCAGGACCTTGCTGACTCCTCCACGTAAGCGCTGGCTCCACATCTGTGAGCCCCCCACCCTGGGCTGGGATCTCACAGCACAGTCCCAGCTGTTCAGGAGCACTAAAACAAGGTTTGCAACAACCAGCTCTAGGACGTCAGGGTTTCCAGCTGCACCTGGGCACCTGTCCCAACTTCCATCACAGCTACAGATAAGGGAAGCCCTGGCCTGTGGGGCCACAGTTCTTGACCCCACTGCTGCTCTAGGAATGTCTCCAGCCTGGCCACCTGCCCTGCCCTGACTGTACCTCCGTCACCGATGCTGCCCAGGGCTCCATCTTTCCGGGTCAGGACCCTGAGGGTCACCTCTGAGGTGTGGAGCACAGCAGGGTGCCCTCCCTCACCTGTGGCTCATGGAGCATGCTTCTGCTGCTGGTCTGGAGAGGGAGCCTGCAGCAGACAGTGCCAGCTTCCTAGCAGTCATAGCTGAGGGAGGAAATAGCTACTGTCAGCTGCTGCATTGCAGGGCCATCTGTTACGCAGCAAGCACTGACACATGCACCCACAGTTGCTGTTCCACTGGGGGGGACACAATTATGAATCATGAGATCTCATCCCTCTGGACGTTTGTGGACACAGGGTGACAGGCAGGAGGAGGGGGATGCAGAGGGCAGTGGTCTGAAGGGCAGACATGGGACAGTGGCCAGGACCCTGCCCCAGCCTGGGGCCCCTGGACAGTGGGTGTCCCATGTGAGCACAGAGGGTCCCCTCAGTGTGATCATCAGGTGGTAGGGTGTCCTGTCCACTCTCCTGAGAACTCTGCCTGTCCCTTGCATGCGCCCTGACAGTCAGTGTGCATGGTCTGGGGGCAGCCAAAGCCTTAAGACCAATTTGGGCCCTGCCCTTGCCCCGTGGCCTCAAGCACACCTGGCAGGGGTGCTGACCCCACCCCACCAAGCCTGAATCCTAGCCATTTACATCGGGGACGCAGGAGGCCCAGGGATGCATAGAGGACAGGCAGGGCCTGAGTGCAGGTGGGACCCACTGTACCGAGGAACAGGGACCCTTCCTGGCGTCCAGGACATGAGAAGAGAGCGCCACCAGGGTACAGGGCTGGGATCTGTGTGGGCTGCCACGGGGAGAATATGCACGTGCGTGTGCTTGGCTCATGTACACGTGTGAGGAGCACATCACCGCAGTCCACGTCATGAGTAGGGATGAGCCCCAGTCACCTGCCTGCAAGCGTATGTACTTCGATGAGGTGTCCAAGGGCCCCATGGGCTGATGGTCCAGCCAGCACAGGCACTCTCGACATGGTGTCTCCAAAGCCAGGCTTGCACGGGACTCTATGAGAGAACGGGCAGGCGCTCAACCGTTTCAGATGTTCTGTGGCAACAGAAGGGAGACCAGCTGCCGCCAGGCTCTGAGGAGCAGTGCCGGTGGTCGTGTGCAGACCCTCCTTTTTGAACAACTCTTTCTTTCTTTCTTTCTTTCTTTCTTTCTTTCTTTCTTTCTTTCTTTCTTTTCTTCCTCTCTCTCTCTCTGTCTCTGTCTCTCTCTTTTTTTTCTTAAGATCTTGCTATGTAGTTTTGGCTGGTCTTGAACTCACTGTGTGGCCCGGGCTGGCCTCAATTTTACAGTAATCCTGTATCAGTGCGTGAGCGCTGGGATCACTGGTGTGTACCACTGCACCTGGCTGACCACTCCCCTTTTCAGTCCAGTTAAAACAGGACATGGTGGACACACCTGCAACTCCAACACAGTGAGTGTGAGGCCATAGATTCACAAAATCCAACTGGTAATTGAGTGATCCCTGTCTCAAAGTAAAAATTAAAGTCTATCTTGGTGTAGACAGATCTCATTTCTTGCATCTGGCTGGGGCTGGCGAGATAGCTCAGCGGTCTAAAGAGCCTGCTTGAGCAACCACAGGGACCGCAGTTCAATCCCCGGCACTACATGCTGCACCAGCCCCAGCCCCAGGCGGCCATAAATAAATAAATAAATAAATAAATAAATAAATAAATAAATAAGTGGGTTGGGCCAGGCATGGCTTGGAAGACCCTCCACTTATCTTCAGCTGACCAAGTTGGTGCGCAGGCTGCCAGGTGCCCCACCGGTGGGTGGGATTGTCTTGCATCTGCTGCCTCACACACTGATTGGAAGCTGGCCTGGCTGGCTCAGATTCTGGGCCAGTGGGGCCCAAGGCAAGCACAGTGAGTACCCTGGAGTTGTGGGTCCAGAGCCCGGAGCCAGGTGCTGGGTGTCGAAGCAGATGAGCTGGACTTTGAAGGCCACGCCAGAGTTGACCGGCAAGCGCAGCCGCCCACACAGGCGCAGTGGCCTGCAAAGCAGTCTCGCTGAGTCCAAGTGCCAGCAGGCTTCAGAGAGCACAGGCGAGCGCATGCCCTTCTCATTCCAAAGCCAATGGCTTGGAAGGAAAGACCTGGTCAGCCAGTGAGGACCAGTGGGTTGGACCTGCTAGCCCGCCAGGGAAACCCTGTAGGGTTTCCAGTTGCTACCCTGAGGCTCAGAACTGAGACAGAAAGCTGCCCCTCACCCCGGGATGCGGGTGATGGCACAGATACGCAGAGGGTCTGGGCCTGCAGAGACCCCAGGAGAAAGACTAGGGGGACAAACGCAGCAAGCTGTCG
>PVKN010038035.1:0-11135 GCA_004027915.1 Capromys pilorides
CAGCAAAATACTATGTCCTTCTGGGTTTTCTCTTTGGAATAAACAGACATCAACCATTTAAAGACAAAGGAGTTTTGTAAGATGAATTCACATATTTTGTAGCAAATAAAATTTATCCAATAAAAATGGCAAGTTAGTGCTGATATAAAATAATATAAAATGAGAAAACATAATGTTCACATTGATAGTTTTATTCCATGACAATGACAAGTGAAAATAAAAAGAGAGGCATTGTATTCTGATTCTTTTATTAAAACTGTAGATTATCTATTTTAAAATCATCAGCTTCCATTAAATGTTTATCTGAAAGCATTGGAGTGACTCTAACCATGATGTGTCTACTTATAAGTATATATTCTGATTCATTATACTGATTATTTGATTTCAAATGAATAAATATCTTGAAAGAGAGTAGATTTTGGTCATTTGCTAAAGTAGCTATGTTGCCATAATATCTTAAAAATATAAGCAGCATTCACTGTATTACATTTCAAAGATAGTCTCCCAAATTAGTAGAAAATAGGAACACATTAAAAAAAGTTTTAATGAAAATAAAATTTGTATCTCAGAAAGACATGTGTAGATTTAATTGAATTAAAATTTTAGAGTTGCATATGATGAACTTTGAATGTATCTATGTTGAATATTTTTTTGGGACCCACAAATGAGTATGCTGAAAGCCCTCAGTATCTGTAGGTGAGTAGCTGTGGTGTTCCCTCCTGGTACCAAAATCTACTGATGCTCAAGCCATCAGTATAGCATCAGATGGCAAACAGTACGCAGCCTGTCTTATTTTCTACTGATGATGTTTCTCTAGAGCACTCTAAACAGTGCAAGTAGCAGAAAAATAAGTCATGTTAGTTTTCTGATTGAAAAGAAATAAAAAGACATCTATACCCACCTCTTTCATTTGCTTAGAATAGTTCTTATAAAAATAATAAAGTAGTATAAGCTTTGTGATTGACACATCTTCCTCTGTCTTTTGTAATGGACATAAGTATTTTAACAACTAAATAAGCTTAAGGTCAGTGTTAAGACCCCATGTCTATTCTCAGCAGTGGAGAACTATATCTTAAAATATCTTCAGAAAGGAATTAGTGTCAGTATCTGCTAGTGTCTATAGAGAGGGAGATATCTTCTAAAGTTATTTAACTTCAAGCTGTCCAATTACCTCCTCTTCCAAAGAAGTTCGTGAGTTTATTTTCCTTTAGGATGAATTATACTTGACAAGTGGATAGTTTTGTCTGGAAAGTATTCATGTATTGCCTTATATCCACTTGTCTATGGAAAATAATGAGAGGTTTGTTTTTTACATCTTCATGGATCACTAGTGATATGATTATTCAGTGATAAAACTGTGCTGATTCTGTTCTTTGTTCAGTAGATTTTATTTTTAATAATTTATCACCAAAATAAGGTATCATTTTTAAAAATTTACTTTATATATTAGATGTGAATGTCTTAAAGTTAGATTTCAAATATTTCTTATGTCTTTATGCTCACGTTGCATACTTGAGACATTCAAATGCACATTTGATCTTATTATATTTAGTGATTGTTACATTAATATATATGCAGTAAAATATTTAAAATATTGTAAAATATAAATGCTCTTCCATTTCAAAAATAGCTTTTATGTCCATCTTGTCTCCCTTCAGATCAACTTAATCTCTCCTTCTCTTGAAGTCTTTTCACCAACATTTTCTGTAATATTTACCTGTGATTTGGAAGTCTTCAAATTCCAATGGATTTTATGTTTCCATGAATGCTTTTCTTTTTCTTTTTTCTTTTTTCCAGAAAAGAACATTTTCTGTGCAAGTTACTGCAAATAGGAAACCAGAAAGGGAGCCCCAGGGTGGGACAAATAATGGCCACCCTCCCCATCAGAAAAGGGGGAGCTAGCGGCCCCCAAACCCTTTCATAGTGGACAAGGACCCTCCTCATTGTATGGCAGCATCTGAGGAGCAGCACCCCACCTTTCCTGGGACCAGATGCTCTGCACCCAGCCTGCGTACCCGCAACCCAACCTGGGGAGGGAACAGGACAGAACAGGAGGCAATGGCCTGAGCAGGCTAAGCGGGTGAGGCCAGCTGCTCTGGTGGAGGGTGTGGCGCTCTTCGAGGGCAGGGCCTCAGGATCCTGCTCCTTCCTGTACCCAGGAGGTAACCTGGGGACTGCGCAGGAAGGCTGGGAAGGAACAGGAGGGTGAGCCCTGCGGGATGAGACTGGCTGAGGCATCTAGGAGGCCAAGCCTCCCCCACTGGCCATCTGGCTGCTGGCAACAGAGTGGGGTAGGGCATGGCAAGCGTGAGAAGGGGCGAGGACCCCTTCAGGCCGGGGGAGCCCTCCCAGGCCCCCAGAGGGGAAACCAGAGGGAGCAGAGCAGTGAGCAATGGAAGGCATCCCAGAGCAGTGACCCCCCTGAGGCAGCGGGCGCAGGGGCCTGGGCAGCGGCTGGCAGATGTTTGCCTTGTCCAGGAGGGCAAGTGTGTGCGGGCAGGGGCTCCTTGGACTTCGGGCCCACAAGGCCAGTGTGCTGCAGTGCGGGGAGGGGCCAGGTGACAAGCCTGGGGCTGGTGGCCTGCAGCCAACCTGTGCTCCTGCTGGGAGGCTCAGGCGGCAGCACCACGGGGTCACTGCTCCTCCTCCGGAAGACTCCCGGGAGATGCCCTCCTCTTCCTCCTGCTCCAGGTTTTCTGGGTCTGCCCCGTGGTTTCCTCCCTGGAGCTGTGGTAGTTTTCTGGCTCTTGGCAGCACCTTTGGTTTTGCTGCTCTTCGGTTGGCCCCAGCCCCGAGGTCCCCTGTTTTGACATTTCACTGGGCTCCTTGGACTCACTGGAGGTCGCTTCCCGGCCCGCTTCTCAGTGTCGTCCTTTACCTGCTTGGAACTCAGGGGCTGGTGCCATGGCCTTCTCGGAAAAGCGCCAGCGCCAGAAATAGCCCTGGCCAGGAGTCTCCGTTAGAGGAGTCTTTCTTCTTTACCCATCTCAGGAAAATCCTTTTCTTTTTCTTCAGGGTGGCCTAATGACACAGGCGCTCATATTTACAAAAGAGAAAGGATTGCTAGGATGTCAGGGCCAAGATGGGGCTGCAGTTACTTCTGAAAGGATCATCTGTGTGTGGCTTCAAAGCTTTTTTTTTTTTTTTTATCAACCAGTCAGAAATATTTGAGATATTCACTGCAATGTGTACTGAAGCATATCAGGAACTATGCTGTATCAATGTATCATTTGTTTAGCATTTTCATGGAAAAAAAAAAAAGTCCATGAAAAAAAGGACAGAGGTCACCCCTAAACTGTCTCAGAAATGGCGCCAAAATTTGGAAAGTGTTTAATTTCTGTTACCAATTTCTAACTCCAAACTGGGCTCTCTTTTGTGAAATTGTGGAGTCAGTGACATGACTTAACACTGAAGAAGTAGAGAAGAAGCTCCAAATAGCTCAGCAGATTAAAGCTCCTGCAAGCAGGCACAGGGCCTAGGGTTCAATCCCTGGTCCTGCCATGTAGGCCCCACCTCTGGGGCTCACTGAGATGGCAGTTGAGACTGGGTGTGGTGGTGTGTGCCTGTAATCCTAATTCTTGGGAGCCTGTAAACAGGTACTTCACTATGAGTCTGATCTAGTAATGAGACCTGAACACCTTGTAGAACCTTCTCTAAAATACAGTAGACTCAGGACATAAGAGAACCTGTGCTGTAGCATCCTGCTCCTCAGTGGAGTCCCAAGTTTTCTGTTTAAGGAGATTATGGGGCTACAGAGGAAAGGGATCAACAATATATAGTGTACCCAAGGAGGGTCACCTAGAGAGAAAACGTTCTCTTAGGCTTTGACAAAGAGCAAACTGATCAAGCAACGGCCGGGATTCATCCAGATGGCTGACACTGATAACAGTTCTACAAAGCACTATGCATAGTTTCAGTCAAATCCTGAGGGGATTTGACTAACTTCATCAGATACAAAAGTTATATGTTTTGTTATATAAGTCTTGCTTCACTTTGATTTTAACCATCAAGCAGGAAAAGTTGAAGCACAAGATATAAAAAGTAAAGCCACATTAATGTCCTGAGCTGTAAAAAATCTCAAGTCAACAGCTTCCAACATTGCCAGTCCTGCAGGTAACCCACTATTATTATGGACCATTGGACTATATATACAGCTGTGTTCTCTTAGATCAGTGAGAAGAAATATTTATACTAATGGTGTGTAGAAAAGTTATCATATCTACATCTTGTACTCTGAACAACTGCTATGAAGACAATCACATGCTTTGTATTGATTATTGTGACTGTTTGAAACAGTCTCATTGTTATTTCTTTCTTATTAAAATTAATAAAATTAAAAAAATAAAATTAATAAAAATAGAAATAAACATTAAAAATGATAGAGACAGAGAGAGACAGAGAGACAGAGAGACAGAGACAGAGAGGCTAAGAAAGGGGAGCACAGTCTCTGTCTCTGCTGGGCATGAGCCAAAATTTTCCTGGACTCTGGGCATCAGCTCTTGTCACTCCCTTTTCGCTTCTTTGAAGCCATTATCATGGCACTCATCAGCTGCCCTGGCTCTGCCCTATGTGTCACTGACCATGCAGATGGGATGATAGTGAAGTTGGAGTTGCCCCTTTGTTACTCTGGAGTTTTGTTAGATCCAGCGAATTTTAGCCCCGTTAATGAAAAATGTCTGGCCCATAGTTATCTTGTCATCCACTATAAACAGGATGGAAGTGAGGTAAAATTCAGTTAAGTAAAACAGATCCTGTAAGACTAGGGCAAGGTCACATGTCAATCATCAAAAGTTTGTTGCTTGTTTCATTTCTTTCTTTTCTTTTTTTACAGAACCAGGGATTGAATTCAGGACCTTGCACTTGCCAGGCAGGCACGTGTGCCCCTGAGCTACCTCACTGGCCCCAAACTTGTTCCATTTCTTAAGTGTGAAACTTCAAATCATAATTGGTTATCCAGAGTAAAGATTTTTTTATCTAGCCTATGAATGGATAATCTTTAATGATTCTGTGTGAATGTCTTAATACAGATACTGTACACTAGAGATTCTTTAATGAACAAATATAGTAATATAATAATTCAAAGTGAGATACAATACATAAATTATGAGGCTCCTTTGTAAAAATATCAGGATATGGCAGTTTATTAGTGAAATTTGTGAAGCCCTACAATCAAATTAGGAAGATTGAAGCACTTTGTGGCAGTTACCATTTTGAAAGAAGTTATTTCTCTAAAGTACTTGAACAGAAAATGATTAATTATTGTCTTGCAACCTTTTAACTACACGTGATACTTACACTTGTCTTGGGAAATTGGTATGTTGGTCAATCCTATTGTAAAGATTTTTAAAATCCTTGCTGCTCTTCCTTTGTCTCCTCCTCTCTCGCTGCTTCCCCATCTTTAAGAAGTCTGAGAGACATTGAGATTGTGTCCTTCCTTTGATGGTTTCCTAAATGCCAAATGAAAGTGTCTGATAAAAAAGCAAAATTATGGTTATGGATAGTGCTGTGGGAAGCTGGGTTAGATAGAAATATTGCAGACAGTCAGACAGGGTTAGGCCTTCAAGGAAACAGTACGGAAGAAAAGACCTTGCACCTGTGAGAGATGTGGATGTTCCTGCTGTAGGTCAGGCCACAAGAAAAAAAGAAGAATCAAATGTGGACCTCCCTAAAGATAAGCATCCAGGATTGATAATCACCTTGAAGAAGCCAAGGAGAGTCACCAATCCCCCATCCCCATAGAATAAGCCTCTGTTCTGTATTGTACCCGCTTGCTACCTGACATATTTTATGGTGGATTTAGTCAATCATACCATGTGATTGGCCATAGTTTTGTGGTGTCTCATGCCTGCCTAGTGAGTTCCCTTGTTTTCCACCTTCGATCCACCTGACCTCATGGCTTTGCTCTATGCGAACCCCAGGAAAGTCAGGGCCCTTGGCAGCCAACTCAGGTCCCCTTCAACCCCTCTCACAGACAGAATCTTTCATTTCCTCAATAAATATATTCTGCTTTTAACCTCTGTTGTTCCTAAAATACATTCTTCAGTTTTAAAGAACATAAGCTCATCCTAGATATCTAACAGATTAGACATTTCATTCCTTAAATTAAAAGGATTATGAAGATCATAGGATTAAAACTGCAGCATATTAAATCAATATTATTTATGTCTGAAATTCTTAAATCAAATTTAATACTAGATATAACCTACTGTTTTATGCCATTTTACAATTGTTGTGTATTCTGACATAAATGGCATAAAGTCCAAGACTCAGAAGTCCAAGAATCAAATCTGCTTTCTTCCAAAGCTGTGTTGAGAAAACTTGCACAGGAAAAAAATCAGTAAAAGCAATCATTCTTAGCTCCTCCGTGTGGTGGCACACGCCTGTAATCCCAGCACTTGGGAGGCTGAAGCAGGAGGATTGATGTGAGTTCAAGACCAGCCTGAGCTGCAAAAGTAAGCTTGAGGCCAGCCTGAACTGCATAGTGAGACTCTGTCTCAAAAAGACACACACACACACACACAAGCAGTCATTCTTGATGTGTTAAGAAGAAGCAGTGACCATGAGGCAATGTTTTCTAAAACTGCCTTGAGTGCAGTTGCATATTTGTTTCTCAGACTGTCTGTGTTTAATAATTAGCATATAAATAGGCCCACCTAGATTTGAAAGCTAACGTTCCATTAACCTTACTTACAATACCTAAAGGAGACAACCAGATTTAAATTCAGGGAGAAGATTCTCGAAATAAGTTCCCTGAATATAATATTCTTGAAGCAGGCACAGCCACGGTGAGCACTGGCAAAACATCCAGTTTGATTAAGAGACATGCACACAGAAAGAATTTCAAAAATCTCACTAATGCTGCTTTCTCAAAGGAAATCATGAATGATATCTTACCAAATGGCCTTCTTATACAATATGTTATATATAACAATTTCATATTATATATACATATTTAGTCACTGTGTGACTATCTTGATTACTTTCTTGTCACTGGAACAAAACACCTGATAGGCATCGGTTAAAGGAGAAGTCTTTTCTGCCTCAGAGTCTGGAGAGGTTGCAGTGCATAGTTGACTGACTCCAAAGGAGAGCTACATGTTGAGGGAGCAACAGCTCATGGCTTGGCAGGCAGGGGGCAGAGAAGGATCAAGAGAGGGGAAGAGTATGTAATTGTTCTTCTAGGCCACACTACAGTGACCCACCTTTTGCTACCACGCTTTCTTACCTAACATCATACTCAGAAAAGAAAGAGTACAAAGTTCAAAAGATGTGAGTTTCTAAAATTGAGTTCCTACTGAATGTTGTCATTGTGATAAGCAATACTCCTAAATCATTTTACCATAAAACATAGCTCAATAAATCTCTTCAGTATTCAGGAGATTTCTACTGTCCAAGATGCAAAATGAATACTCATTCTAAGCAACATCATGTATGCCTAGCTGTGTTGGTTTTTAATTGGGCTTGTTCGTTATTTCCAGTGCTACCATAGATAAATCATTTGATGTTTCATTGCCTCATCTTTCTCATGTGTGAAAGAACAATAATAATAAGGGTGTTACCTAGAAGGGTCATTATGAAGACTAAAACACAGAAATGGAAGGCTCTTAGAACTGTGTCTTCTATGTGGTAAATAATGTGATAAGTTTTTCTTCTATGCATTATGATATTTTCTACAACAACTGACGTTTTTTGTGAACCAATCTTTCAAATATAGGATCAATTTTTCCATGCTGAAAAGTGAATGTGTTGGTCAGCTTTCCATCACTATAATAAATGTATGTGACATTAAATTTATTTTGACTCATTTAATAGTTCCAGTCTCTGATCATTGACCTCATAGTGTGGGCACTAATTAATGGACACAGCCTTTAATCTTCTCAGTGACTGAGATTTCGAGGAGGATGAAAACAGAAGGACCCAAATTCTGGCTGCAACTTACGATGCTTTAAGCCCAACCAAGTCATTGCAAGGAAAACCCAAGGCTCATCATGGAAGGAGTTCCTGCTTAAAATTAAGAAAACAGGAGACTGTGTGTGTAACTCAACTCAGCCACCCCCCAGAATCAGCTATATATGTGTCAGGCAGCGGGTGTCCTTGACTCATAGCACAGGAAGATTGACTGCTCACTCCAAGAGAAGGTCTAGGCTAGCCAAAACTCACATTTTCTTTTCTGAAAAAGAGGATTGAAGTGGTCTGAGGCTAACTGTAATGCTCCTGTCATGGGCACCTCTATTTCCTGTGAGAAACTGCAGGTCAATCAATGTGTCATGGAATTAAGACACTCCTACCTGAGCTGGCTGAAGAAAAACACCACCAAAAGAAGAAAGTTTCTCCTATCAATCTCTGGCCAACCTGAGGCTCCTCTTCAGAAACTAAGACTAGCATTTCTCTGAGTGCCAATAGGTAGAGTCACTAATAACCCTGAAATCACAATAGCTTAAACTGGCACTTTATTTGGACTCCTGATGTTAATTAGATAAGTAATGATGGCAACTTGCCTAGGGCTATGGCTCTCACATTCATAATAATACATTTAGCAGGACTCTTCACAGAGCATTCTCCTCCATACAAACCGTGGACATCCCTTATTGGTAGATTTGACATAGTCCACTTTGTGAGACAGACCAGGAAAGATTCTGACTCCTTCTTTCTCCTATTTGCTGTCTGCATCACCAAGCTAGTAGTAAAGATGACCCACTGGAGGCTTCATGTGGAGAATCAGACAATAGCCCATAGGTCTTCTAACAAATTCACCAAATTTTCTGCCAGTGAACAAGGAGCTCAATATTTATTTTTACATATAGATACTAACTCCTTTATTACTGTCTTTTGGCTTTTTGTTTTCAAAGAAACTGGTTGAGAAAGGCTTCCAATGTACTTAGCGAGAACATAATCCTCAGAAGGTAGGGCTCACAACTCCTTGTGGTCAGAAGTAGCAATATGAAGACAAAGAATTCCACTACCTCAGCATCCCCTGTCTCGGTGGGAAATAAGATAGGATTTTAGGACATGACCAGAACTGTGAGAAACTGCGAGTGACTTGTTAGGTGTGGAGGTCCAGTACACATGTGCAGAAACATAATTACCAATTCTTATACCTTAGACAAATCAGAAAATTCTGTCTTCAATTGTTCTGCCGTGAAACAAAGTAGGTTCTTGCTAGGTTGACCTCCGTCTGCTCAGCCTGAGAGGGCAATGCAAAAGTGGAGGCTCTAATTTCTTGACCACTCTTGAATGGCCTGATCTCATGCTGCAGAGCATACATCCTTTCCTACATTTGATAAAGCAAGCAAGCAAACATAAACAACTTATTACCTTTTTCATTTTCTTGTCTTGTCTGCTTCTTTTTCAAGAAAAACCTAGAAATGATCTTTGGAAGGAGCACAAAACATCCCAGAAAACTGTAACAAGAGCCTGTGGCACAGTAAACAATTAAAGTTCTGGTAGAATATCAGGGACAGAGAGACAGAGGGAGAGATAGAGACAGAAGGACAGAGACAGAGACAGAGACAGAGATGAGATAGAGGTAGAGATAGAGATAGAGAGACAGAGACAGAGACAGAGACAGAGACAGAGACAGAGACAGAGACAGAAACAGATCCAGAGGAAGAGAACAGTTTGAGAACCAGATCTCTTACTATATCCCAACCACTTACAGTTTCTATCACCTCCTAGCAGTGCTTCACTAGGGGCCAACACCTTGTTAAAGCCCTTTTGATATTGGGGAAAGAAACCTTCAACCTGCTAGATACGTGGAATGAGTTTGTTTTCTATAAACATTGAAGGATGAATTTTAAGAACAATGGAGATTAAAAGTAGAATACATTTATTGAGGGACAAAATGCTTCTGTTTGAGAGAGGGACAGAATGGGACCTGAGTGGGAAGGACCCTGACTTTCCTCAGGTTCTTACAGAGCAAAACCATGAAGTAAAATGGGTCCAAAATGGGAAAAATGGAAAAACACAAGGTGAGCATATGGTGGGACAAAACTATGGCGAACCAAGAAGTTTGCAAGAATAATTGCTCAGGTAAGATCGATTAAATCAGGATCAAAATGGGGAAGCCAGTCACATAATAAACAGACATGAATGCACAACAGGGGTTTTCCCACAGGGGGTTGGATTAGTGACTCTTCCTGGCTTTTCCTAGGTTATTGATTTCTGTCTAGGATATCAATACCCAATATCTGTCCCTAAGGAGAAAAGTAGTATGTTTGTTTACTCTTTGGTCTTGAAGTCTGGTTCACAGCAGAAGTGCCTGTCTCTCCCGTAGTTGCAAGGTATTTTGTCTTCCATAATGGGTCCTTTGAGGGCCCATCCCTGTGTGACTGCCTATATTATTTCTATCTAACTCAGCTGCTTACAACACTTTCATGGGCATTTTTGCAAGCCACAGCAGTGAATTTTTCAATTCAACAATAAACTAAATCATTGCTTCCAGCACTAATAGTTTCATGTCAAGCCATCAGGACCTCTCTGGTGCTTTGAATTATATTATCTGTTTCAGAAAAAAGTACTGGTCCTAGGTTGCAGGGTATTGATGATCACTATATTCATATAGTAAGAGTTATATGACTTTCAGCAAATTAAAAGTTGTAATTGTGAACCATAATTTTCTAGTCCATAAAGTAAGATACAGAGTTTTGTGTGTGATTAAAGTGTGAGGACAGGGTTCCAGCTAAGGAGGAGTTAAGCACTAGTGTCAGGAGAGCACGCTCAGCATACAGTAGAAGGTACTTCTCAGACTTCCGCTCTGAAGATTCACTCTAGGAGCTGCAATTTGAACTTCATACAATTTAAGAAAGCTCCGTGATGTCTACCAATCACAAAATAGCAGTCTTTTTGAGGTTAGGTCCTCATGACCACCTGGTACTCAAGATAATGCAGAAAACGGGAGACTAAAGTTTAGTTGAGAGGTTTTATGAGAAATCTTATTCTTGGATCAATGTCAACTCTGTGTTTATATCTAGCTGGATCTGAAAGTTATTTTCTTACCTGCTAGAAGTAGGAAATTGCTCTCACATTCTTTCAGTTCTTTTCCAAATTAGTTTACTTAATGCTATTGTGAAATAGATGTCATCAATGTAAATTGCACTCAGATCATAGACTTTAACTGCACAAAGATTTGGTTACTG
>PVKN010038036.1:0-11131 GCA_004027915.1 Capromys pilorides
CTTCCACAAATGCCACTTCAGATTTCAGAAGGCTCCCTTCGAGAGACACTTTGAGGATATCTTTAGTGGATAAGACCTCCACTCTGACTGGAAGAACTTGAGGCTCCTTAACTCAAAGAAAGGGTTGCACAGCTGAAGAGTTTACATCTATTGATGAATTTATTTTCCTAAGATAGCACAGACAAGCCTGGTTTTACACGCAGGGTCCTATGAGGACTCCATTGTCATGAAATGGAACATTCCAGAAACCTGACTCCACCAACCACACTGTGAGCTGCATCCTGACGCAGTGGCTCCACCAGGCACCTGCTGAATTGGGAAATGCCAGGCAAGTAGGCTCTGCCTCATCCTGCCTGATCAACAAGATACTGCCACTCACCTCCGCTGGAGGCAAGTCTGAACCTGGTGGAGACCCACACTGACATTGCACCCCATATTTTACCAAGGGTAGAAATACCTAAGAAGTAAAACTTGTAGAATCCACAGCTATCAAAAGTAAGACTGAGTCATCACTGTGGATGGTTGAGGTGAAGGAAACAGAAATTAATGGAGCACCGCTCCCCTTTTTTAACTCTTCCTTTGCAATGATAGTTCAGGGCAACCCTGTGCAGTAGGCAATGTTGTTCTCATTTTGTAAGATAGGAAGCTTAGGTTGCTTAAGTAACATATAGATACCTAGGTAGATGAGTTATAATTGAAGTTTAAGACATTAGATCCTATGGTCTTCCCTCTTTTCTATAACTCCTTTACACTCCTTCATTTCCTTCATTTTCTTCCCACAGTCGCCCTAGCATGTGGGATGCAAAATATTTCTTACCTTCATGGCCTGATAGTGTTGTATAATAGGTTTGGAACTCTGAATGCACTAATTATTTATGCAAGGAGAGGAGCAGAGTTAGAGCTCTCAGTTTTCACAACTATAGCTAGAAAGACAGGGTTTCATGTACAGAGAATAGTGAAGAAGGAATGTAATCATAATCCTGAAATCTTTAGAAAGAGGCTCAGGGCTGGGTGAGATAGCTCAGCAGTCTAAGCATCTGCCTAGCAAGTTCAAGGACCTGAGTTTGATCCCCAGTACCACATGCTGTGGCAGCCTCTGAAATAGGGTGTGGTGGTGCACACCTGTAATACCAGCTCTGGGGAGGCTGAGACAAGAAGATCACCCTGAGCCTGAGCTGCATAGTGATATCCTAAATCAAATAAATAGGAGAGAGAGAGGGAGAGAGGGAGAGAGGGAGAGAAGGAGTTTGCAAATCTCCAGAGCCTGTCCTGTCATTCTCAACTGGGATTGACTTTGCTCCCTCAAGGGACATTTGGTAGTGTCCAGAGATAGTATATTTTAAATTAAGGGAGGCCAAGAGTGTGCTGCTGCATCTTGTGCCAACTTCGGCAGCTCATGTGCTGCTACCATCTCGGCAGTAATGCTAAGTAAACACCAGTAAAAAGGGTGCACTGCACAAGGTATCCCCCCCAAAAATAGATCAACCCTGCTTAAAATATCTATAGTGTAGAGGCTTAAGATCTGGTTTGAGTCTATAAACTCTTTGATGAGTTTATGAAAAATAAAAAGAATAAAATATCTATGATTAAATCTATGGGGGTAGAGGTGAATGAATGAATGAATTAATTAATTAATTAATGAAAAATAATAAGATGTGAAGTAATATTAACACTGTGGTTAGGTGTTTTTTATTAATAATTTATGTATGCATTATATGCACCAAAGTACATATATATGATAGTACGTGTTGCATGCACCAAAGTGTATATAATTTAATCCAGTGGACTCTGAAAAGAGATATATTCACCTTCTACTCTGTCTGAATCACTGCACCTTGTGTAGATAATACATGTTTAAGTGAAAAGTCTTTCTAAAAGGGTCACATAAAGCTTCTGATACTGCTCATTGAATTACTGTTTTTTAAAAGTCTTAGAACTCCATGCCTCCCAGTGGTTACTTTGGCTTCAACGTTGCTATCAAATGGGAAAGAGCTTTTGTGTGGCGTTGCTGTCCTTGCTATAGACTCCTTATCTTTTTCTCATTTTCTTTTTTAGTTAGTTTTGGATTGTATCCCCAGAAGAAATTAGTCAATCACGGATCATAAAGAGGGAGGGGAAACAGCTGGAAAATATACTGCTTCATTCTGCATATGTAAAACAACAACAAATAACCTTAGTTCTTGGTGTGATCAGCTTTATTATAGTGCAGTTCTTGGTGATGAGTTTCATTATAATAAACCTATGGTTTCAGTAGGGCATTTTCCCATGAGAACATTTTAATTAATTTATTAATTGCAAATGAAGTTACAGGTGTCTGAGTGGGTTGCGGTAGTGGTGTACCTCTGCCTGCACACACCAAGGCACATGCCCATGAGGTTATGTGTGCTTTAATTGCTTCTGTACCCACTGCTCTGGCTCAACCTGTCTAGGCTGGTTATTAGCTACCAGCCACTGTCTCCCAGACAAGTCCATGCGGGTGACCTGTCACATGATAGGACGGTAAGATGTTGACAGCTTTGCAGGAAAAAAGCACTGTCAGGATCAGGTGCTGGCTTCTTGGCAACTGAATTCTGGTTTTGAGCTGGAGACTAGTAGGAGTCTTCTTAGAAACTGGGGAATTAAATATTGAGAATTTTTGTGTTCTCCTTTAGGCTAAAGAAGGTGTAGTTCCTAAACCACTGTGAGCTCTTTGCTGAGGATGCGGTAGACATGTTTTCTAATCTACGAATGCCAGGTAGAAGGCGGTCCTCGCTCTCTCAGAACAAAGACAACAAGAACGTAATTCAGCTGGTTTGAGGGCTTCTGTAAGACCTGCCAAGCCAAGGTTTGATTTGCACCATTCCTTAGCTGGGGAATGGTGCAGTGGAAAGATCTATGAGGTTTTACTGAGCTGAGCATCAATTCAACTTTTCCACGCAACTAGCTATTGAGCAACTCATCTAACTACTTTGGAATTTCACCTTAGCCATTAATGAAATGGCAATAAAAATATGGCTAACTTTTGGACCATAGCCAGGATTAGCAGGATGTGAACATGGACTCTTTGATGGATACTGGCTCACAGAGACTGTCTATCCCTTATTAGTGCCATTGCTATTATTTATCCATACAACCTAAAATAATTGCTGGGTGCATTCATGCCTGGTGCACTGGCTCCACTCGTAGCAAGAACGCTTCATCTCCATGTTCAAACCGAACATGCAGAAGTCAGTAAGCACGGCACAAGAATCCAGTTCTGTACTGCCTTCTTTTACTCACACCAGTTTATGAGTAATTCTTGCTCTGCTTAATTATTTAGCTGTCTACTTGTCTTCCATTGCTTACCTTCAAACATAAGTCTTTTCAGGCCAAGAGCTATGTTTGTCCCACTTTGTGCACGCCTTCACTTCTTCATATACTAGAGGTTACTAAAGTCTTAGTAAAGTTCCCTGGAGAGCTGTCGATATGTTTTTGATTTTTAATCAGAAGTTCAGGGAGTAATATCTTTCCATTTAATGAAGAACCTGTGAAATCACACTACCAGCAGGGTCTATAAGCTTTCATGCACCTCACATCTACAATTTAATCTTTAGGGTGTCATAATTTGCAAAAAAGATAGAATAAAAGTATAAATTAAAAATAATAAAAAATAAATACAAAAAGATAATGAAAGTCACAGATAACATTTTTACCGTTTATCTTATAGGACTGATGTCCAATATGGTAATATAATATGCCTCCATGTGTTTTCCTGTTCAAAGGTTTATTGCTAGTTAAAATAAACATTAGATTCCTGAGGTTGACTGAAACTTTATTGCATTAAAAAAGGCAAGTGTGTGTGTGTGTGTGAGAGAGAGAGAAAGAGCAAGAGAGAGATAAAAGTTAATTAATAGAATTTGGCTTGCCTCCAAAACATACTCTATGAGTCTGAGGTATTTGGGATTGGGTAATTCAGGTTGATTGGTATGTGAAAAACATCTCTCATGATGAGTCTTGCTATAAAATGAGATTCACTAGGAAGGCGAGGCAACATCTTCCACTGCATCATTATGACCTTCAGAAATATGCCAGCCCCAGCGTGATATTGTGAAGGGTCAGGACTCTGATTGGCAGCATTCTGTATTGATTATACAGAGGCTGGCTTGGAAAGTTGCATGCCGAATGAAGTCATTAGTTCTCTTTGGAGTTGATTTATATCTCCATGAGGAGGTACTTTTTCCACCCTGGCTTCTTAAAGAGAGTTGGGTTTGGAGTACTCTATCTGGTACTATTTATAATCTATTAGTCCCCGTTTACTACAGAGCTTGGAACTAATTGCACATAAAAATTCCCAACTAGTTTCTGAATTGAAATAGCTATTTTTATAGCTAAAGCCAGGTTTCCCAAGGGGGGTTCCATGAAATACTGGTACCATGAGATGTCCCTCAAAAAGAGGTTCATTGTTCCAATAAATCTGAGGGCAAATAAACCACCAATTCTCTCTCTTGTTTGCATATTTCTAGGTTTTAGAGTCTACAATAGCAGAATCCATATAGACATTATTTGCTGCTGAGGCACCTAGCCCAGTTACCACCAAATGGGATATATGTAAAAGTAATGAATTAATCAATGATTGAAGGCTATTTATAAAGTCCAGTAGTTAAAAACATCCGCTCAAACTTGTTGAGTGGGATATCTTTCAAACATACAATGATCATTGAATGATTCTCTCTGTAGGAAGATATTGCTTCTACCCTTGATCTTAGCCAAAAGGCTGAGAAGCAATAGGTACTGCTTCTAGAACATATTTCAGGGAATTCACATCTAGAATATTCAACATACTACTTCTAAAAGTTAGACATATACAGCAGCCCATTCAGCGCATTTCTCAGTTCCTACTATGCCTTACACCATGGGAACACAATGACACACAAAGCGTAAACTTTAATATATATAAGCTGCAAGTTTATTGACAAAAACATGACACACACATTGTGGAAACACAGTGATGTGTAAGTTTCGTGTGAGAAGCTCTCAGAACGAGAATGCAACGTCAAAACATACATGCCTGGATCTCTTCCTCAGGACACAAGGAATCTCAATTTTGTGATTCAGGTGTTTTTATCACTTAGGCTTGTGCTTTAATATGTAGGAATTCTGAAGGAGAAAACTGACTCCTAGACAGAAGTGAAGAGAATAGCTAAGAATGTCCCAGTCATTTTTTTCTTTTGAGGTACTAAAAATGAGACCCAGACCCTTGTAAACACACCACTGAGCTATACGCTTAATCTATAATCTACAGTGACAGAGTTTGAACCATCCACTTTCGATAGACCCTGCAAAAAAAAAAACCAATTATCTTGATTCAGAGTACTAAGGACTATGCCACACACATTTGGGCCCTTCCTATCACCTGCTATTATTTATTCTATTAAAATTAAAAACTTAGACTTCACTACAGACTGTAAAACCTTACAGAGGCCAAAAAAGTGCTATAAATGAAATGGATGGAGTTCTCCATATATAAAAAATGAGGTTGCTGTAGGACTGTATAAAAAGTACAGTTAACATTGTTGGAGGCCTCGCAGAAGCAAATTCTCTTGCTAATGTCAGAAGATCCTTCGCATATGTGTTTTGCATACCCTCCCTGTTAGCTATTGGTAACTGACTCCATACACAAACTTGTACAGTGTTTCTATACACATATAATAGATTACAAAGACAAATTCATTTCCTTTTTTACCAAAAATCCCATTAAGAATAAAATGATGTATATAGACAAAGACATACATTTCAGGGAAGTAAAAAACTGGGGAGGGACAGAGGGACCCTTGTGACCCATTTGGGAAGACAATAAAAAAATGGAATAGTGATAATTGATGAAGTGGATTAGAGAGGATTGAAAAACTGACCCAGAGGCACTGCGATTCCAAACCCATTCCAAGAAACTCCTCTTTTCAACATTTTCAACATTGAAAGATTTTTCTGCAGGTAACGACATAGAGGGGTGATGAGCTGAGATCAGCCTGATAAAGATGAGAACATGGATACTCTAAGAAACAAAACAGGAGTTTATGCAACCATACGTATGCTGATTTTTACAAGGCTGAATGCTTTTTCCCCAACTCCTTTCCCTATTTTATGCCAAACATACTAATGGCCTCTCCTTTGATCTTTATGAAGGAAATTTGTAGAATGTTCTTCTGGCAGTCTGACCAGCATTCCCTTAGGACATGTGCACTAACCAAAGGCCCATCAGATCACTGGACACTGACAGCAACCGTAGTTCCAGTATCATAACTCTAATCAATGGTTTACTTTCTACTGCATTCCATAGATCATAGGGCAAAAATTAGCAGATACTGGAATAAAACTCTTAAAGTGCAAGAGCAAGATCAAAGCAAACAAAGAGGAAAAAAAAAACAAGATGAAGAGAACCAGAAGAACAAAATCTAACCTTTGAAAGTGGCCCCAGTAGTCAAATCTTTAGAAACAAAATACTGCTTCTGTTGAACAAGAATAAGATGTGAAAACACTGCAAGACAAAAAAAAAAAAAAAAAAAAACAGAAAATATGCATTTTAAAAACATAATAGAAATATGAAAATCTCAGTAGAGAAAATAAAAGGTAAAGTTGAGTAAACCCTTCAGAAAGTGCTGCAGGATAGCTCAGCGGTCCAGGCATCTGCCTGGCAAAAGCAAGAACCCGGGCACGATCTCTGGCACCACTGGCATGTCTTCCCAGGCCCACCCTGGGCTCACCTGTGGCCAGTGGGACCAGGCGTGGTGGTGCACACCTGCAATTCCAGTGCCGGGGAAGCGGAGAAAAGGAGGATCACCATGAGTCTGAGCTACGTAGTGAGACCCAGACAAATAATAATAATAATAATAATAATAATAATAATAATAATAGAAAGTAGAAAGAATTTCCAAGTGCCTGGAAATACATAGGAGAAGAAATTGGAAAACCAGCCCAAGGTATACATAAATCTAAACAATAGCAGATCCAGGAGCGCTGTAGGCAAAACCATACTACTATATGTACTCTTGCTTGTTACTGTTTTCCTATCTTTGTTTCTGCTATTTTTACTCTTTAAAATAAAAAAAAAAGAAGAAAAAAAATAGAAGCACAGAAAGAAAAGATGTTCAAAAGGAAGGTGTCAGAATTGAGCTCTACATTTCAGATGAAGCAGTATGACACACGACACACATATCTGGTGTCCCTGGCACCCTAGAATATCACTGAGGGGCAATGCCCAGGACCGCCTACATGAACTTCCCTGGCTCCATCACACTTTGATGCAGCTTCCGCTCCTCTCTCCATCCCTCATTACCTGGGCCACATGAAGTTCTCCATGCATGCGGCACACCTATATCCTTTGCTTCATCTTTGGGGGATTGGAGATAAGTCACTGTCAGTCACTGTACACAGCAGCTCACGGAAACTCCTTCTGATTAGCACGAAGTTCATCATCTAGCTGTCTTCTGTGCTACGGCTTGGTGAATCTTGCATTGCTCAAGTCTTTCACATGGCCTCACCAGCTGATTTACTCAGTAAAAAGGATATACTCTCAGGGGCTTCTGAAGCCAAACCTATTGTGCACTCCATCTCCCTAAGAACTTTCCATTCAGCACATAGCGGTTCTAACCTGTCCTTACCCACTGGGGATTGCACCTGCCCTTGTGGTTTACAAATCTAAAAACACCGCTTAGAGGCGTGCTCTGACCTAGGGCAACTTTAGTATCAAATACACAAGCCCATGAATGACTGCTACAGAAGTTAGGATACTCGATTTTCCGGAGGAGGAAGAGTGCATTCCTTCGCAACAGCTGCTGAGACACAATTGCAGCAATTTACCGACTTAGAGACCTACAGAATTCTTCTCTGTTGCTTAGAAGAAACGGTATCAAACTGACCTGGGTTGAGGGTCTTCTGAAAGCTTGAGGGAAGAATCAATTTCCTTTCTCTTTCTAGACCCTAAAGAGCTTATACGTCCCTTAGGCTGTGATATGTCGTGTCTTTGATTCCTATCTTTTTTTTTTAATATTCTGTTTGCTCCTCCTGCACTCCTTATGTGGTATGAGGCCTTTTGTCTGTACCCTGAGCCACCTGGATTTTCCAGGATAATCGCCCCTTCTCAGGGTCCTTAACTTAATTACACCTGTAAAATCCCTTTCACTTTGTAAGGCATCGTATTTGCAGGTCCTGAGGATTAGAGGGTGGGCATTTTGAGTGTTCTCTCTTGTGTCTATCCCAACAGGGACCACATCTGGGATGTTCATCTAGAAGGTCTTGCGGGACGGTGGGGGGGGGGGGGCTTTAAATAATGTTCACTCCTGCATTCTTGTTTTGAGAATCTGTACCATTGTTTTCATTGTTTTATTTTAAAGCAAATAGAAAAATAACACATGAGACATTAAAAACAAGTTTTTTTTAAATAAAATATAAAATCATTGAGGGTCTGGGGAGATAGCTCTGTGGCACAAGTGTGTGCCTGGCAAGTGCAAGGTTGTGAGTTTGAGCCCCAGTCCCACAAAAAAAATAAATAAATAGACAAAGTAAAGTAAAATATAAAATCATGTTCAACCTATTAATCTATACTATTTGTGAAAAGTCTTTAGCTGTACATATATGTTTTTTATTCTGTTCTGTATGTCATGTTTTTACCAAAGTGGGATGTGCATATTTTATTTATTTATTTATTTATTTATTTATTTATTTAGTCTTTTTTGAGACAGGGTCTTGCTATGCAGCTCAGGCTGGCCTTGAGCTCACTTGTGTAGCTCAGGCTGGTCTCGAACTGGCACCGATTCTCCTGCCTCAGCCTCCCAAGTGCTGGGATTACAGGCTTGCGCTACCCTGCCCGGATAGGATGTGCATATTTGAGTTTGTGTCCACACTTTTGTTTAACTCGTGTCCAAGACCTGCGTTTAGCTCGTGTCCATGCTTGTGCAATCTATGAGAGTGCCTGCGTCGCCAGTGTACAGCAGTCAGAAACATGGAGCAGCATTTCTCGGGCTTCTCCCTCGGACTCAGCTACCTGATCTCTTCTAGGTTATTGTTGCATTTTCCTTCGGCTTGGGTTTGTGGCCTAGGGCAGATAGCTGAGTCTATTTGTTTGAATGCAGCTAAGTCAGTTGTACCAGCAGCTCTTTACAGTGCTTGTTTGAAATCTGTCATCAAAATTGTAATTAGGCCTTGATTTCATTTTGTCTTAGAGGAGGTATTTTTGGGGGCTTTGCTTTGTGAAGCCAATGTCCCACAACATGCAGCCTTCTCTTTCTTCTCTGTCTGCTTGGAAACATCCCAAGAATTTATTGAAAGAGCCAAGGACTGTTTAGCGACAAGATATAGAACTAATTTCTGACCCCAGGTGAGACAATAGCATGTTTTCAATCTCTTGAAATTTTCAGGCACCAGTTTTTCTTTCCTTTCACACAAGCCAATCATTTTTCCAAGGATGTGGGCAAGTCTTCAGGTTCAAGTCATTTAAAAATCGTGACTGGCTGGATAGCTCAACGGATTAAAGTGCCTACTTAGGCAGGCTCAGGGACCAGGATCTGATTTCCCATGTGCTTGGCTGCCCTGCCCCTGGGGAGTGCTGACATGGTAACTGAGACTAGGTGTGGTGGTGCGCCCCTGTAATCCCAGCTCTTGGGAGGCTGAACACGGGCAGATCACTATGAGTTCAATCTATGTATGACACCCTATAGATCCTATACTAAAATACTACACAACAGCAACACCATAAAAAAAATTGTCATGGAAAAAAAAATAATCTCGCATTAAAGACAACTTTAAAAACAGGGAGGCTTGTGGCAGGCAGAGTCCAGGTAAATGTCCAATCAGCTGAGATTCAGAAAAGCGTGTCCGCAGCCCATGATACCTGGGAGGCTTCCTTCAGGCTGTGTCTTTTTGGGTGATTGAGCTCAAACTTTCTCCAGAAAGTACAGCAGACCTTAAATGACTTAAAAATGTGGGGATTTTTTGTTCAATATTTGTCATTTTTTTCTGATCCAAGGAAATAGCACAATATTAGGTGAATGTAGACACAATAAATTATTTTTGGTTAGTTCTTGAATAAAATAATCAACAGTTTTAAAACTTTAAGTGAGCTGGATGCTATTGGTACAACCTGTTCTAAATTATAGACAAGCAAGTCTCACCAAATTCTCCTGACAATTCTTCAAATAGAAAATGAGAAATGAAGCATATATTTTTCACCTTGAAACCAAAGCCTTTCAAGTACATGGCTTCTTCAGGCCGTCTTCCAGTTAATCGAAAGATGGCCAGGTAAGAGATGACACAGAGATAATAACAATGCAGTATTTAAAATATTATAGATTCTCAGAGAAGTGAAAAAAATAAATGGAAAGGAAGGGATTTCAGTGAAGCCAACGTAGATCTCCTCCTGGTTAGCTGCGCCGGCCTCAGCGCTACCTATGCTTGGCGTTCAGGACACCGTGCATCGCATGTCCTACGAGTTCTCTGAGCAGCCTGAGCGCTCTGGCGCATCCACCGCACGAGGCGCATCCCTCTACTTCCAGTCTCTGGCTGTGCAGCTGCTGATGTCCCGGTTCTGATTTCTTGGTTAGTTCTGCCTCTATGTCTTGTTCTGAGGCCTGGTCTTCTCCAAGTGGGCCTCAAATTATTGTGAACATACGGACAGCGCCAGGTGTTCTTGCTTGAATGAAGTCTTCATTGGGTAATTCACATCATACCGTTCCTCAGCACAAACTTCATCCCCCAATATTTTTTGTGAGGTTCCTCTCTTTGGTCAAGCTAAAGCATGAGTGCATTCAAACAACTGATCAGATTTTGTTGTTGTTGCTGTTGCTGTTGTTGTTGTTATCTTTTTTTTTTGTCTCAACATTGAATGGCTGATGTTCAACTGGATTTAAGGTAGACTGTGTGATTCTTGGCCAAGCTCTTTTTATTTAACGTTTTTTAGTGTTTAATAGAATGCAAAATAAATCAAGATACTTTAAGAAAATTGTAATTTTCTAAAAGGCATTCCTGACAATGTACACACAGGGAAGGAAAGAGATAAAAGGAGCAAGAAATAACAAATACAACCAGTACATTTACATGGAGAATTTCCTTAACTGTTGTATTTTTGAGAACACATTATATAATTTGTGCAAAAAAAAAATTGAGTCTTTTTATACAATTG
>PVKN010038037.1:0-11135 GCA_004027915.1 Capromys pilorides
ATCTAATTTCTGATCATTGGCTTAAGGTTGAAAAAGCAAATGACATCAAAATCAGTTTATTGAGTAAAGCCTAAGAAAACAGCACTTCCCAGCGGAAAATGTTCATGTTTGTAAAGACAGCTTTACAACAACTAAAGGAAAATATTTGTAAATATGTGTATGAACAAATGAGGTCTTAGGTGAAAACTATTGCACTTCACTGAGAAATATACAAAGACTTGAATAAACAGACTTTTATATTTGGATAGAAAGAATACTAAAAGTGAAAATTTATTTTAAATTAGCCTAAGCATTTAGTTTGAACCTATTAAACATACCAGCAAATTGTGTTTTTCATCCCCAGCCCTTTTTTATCTTTCATTTTGAGACAGGGTATTAGTTAATTTACTAGATTGTTTAGGGTAGGCTTGAATTTGTGATCCTCCTGCCTCAGCCTCCCAGGCTGCTAGACCAACACGATTTGTACAGGGAGGTAGGTGTTCCTTTAGGCACAAAGTTAGCCCAAGTTTGAACAAAAAAAGTTGAGAAAGACTGACCAGAGTTCCCAGCGTTGAGGACTCTCAGCAGTGAGCTTGCTTCTCTGCAAACTAGCCTGCATTAATATTCATTCTAATATAAATAGCACCAAGCTACAAGTCTAGTTCTATGCTAAGAGGAATCCCTGGCTTCTTTTTGCTCCTCACCTAGCCCCATACAGCAAAATCAACCAGAGAATCTCCGTGGATCCAGTCACTTCTGAATATGAACTAACGTGTCAGTCTGAGGGTTACCCTGAAGCTGAAGTCATCTGGACAAGAAGTGACCACCAAGTCCTGAGTGGCAACACCATTGTCACCAAATCCCAGAGGGAAGAGAAATTTTTCAATGTGACCAGCACGCTGCAAATCAACGCAACAGCTAATGAAATTTTCTACTGTACTTTTCAGAGATTAGGTTCTGGGGAAAACTATACAGCTGAGTTCATCATCCCAGGTAATACTTTCAATGTGTCAATGACAATATACCTAGCCCTGCCACCTACCACTTAGCACAATGTCTGCTCATCCCAGCTAGCTACTCAGTGATGGCTGCATCAGTGTGTGAACAAGTAACGCTATATTTAAAAATGCATGCTATTTCCTCACCTCCACTCACCCAAGTCATATTGCTACTTAACAAACAGTCAGCAATATATTTACTGAATATTCACCACACTCCAGGCAATATATAAGCATTAGGCTTATATATTAGGTATTTGTAAAAAGATAGGACCCAGCTCACAACCTCCAGGAAGCAGGTGAGAAATAAGGAAACGGGGGATCCAGGTTCATGCAGGAAATGCTCAGCTGGTGTGTGTGTATGTGTGAGTGTGTGTGTGTGTGTGTGTGTGTGTGTGTGTGTGTGTGTGTAAGCATCAACTCAAGCCAAATCTCAGGATCAAAAGCCCTAGTGAATCAGAGCTGCTGCCATCTCCAGGGTTTCAATGGCAGGAAACAAATGAAATGTACTTTTCTATCTCTGAACTGCATAGGAGTAATGGTTTCTTCCCATGTACTTATCCCAAGGCATATTCAACTCACAGCAGTGGCTTATTGCACAGAATATGAGGTCTGGTGTCCCCAGGCCGGTGGTGAGGACCCACAGGATGTGTGCCGCAGCAGGCTGTTTGTATTACTGAAAATCTCTAAAAGGCTCATTGTCACCACTTGGGCAAATTATTAAGACTTCTGTGAGCTTCACTTTCCCTAGGGGGTGTAACTTCTCAGGCCAGGTTATTGTAGGGATAAAATGAGCAAAAGTGTATGAAAACTATCTGAGACCCCGGTCAGCACAAATTCCACTATTTTCAGTCTCACTACCTTGCAGAAGTAGGTAGGATGGGAAACAGGGACTGACAAGTGGCTCAGACCATTTGAATGAGTGAGGGGGTTTAATATAAAGCCAGAGCTGTTCTTAAACACTTCTCACTGCTTCCCCTAGTAGCCACTGACAAAAAACTCCAAGTACTTCAGAGAAAATAGATGAAAACTTGAACAGAAAGGTCAACCAATGAAAAAAGACAATTTAAAACATTCTTGTTTACAAAAAGAGCAAAAGAGTTTAGAAAATAAAATAGGATGGGCCTTCCCTCAGAGCTGGAGCTGTGTTAGTGAATTCTGACATTCAAAGCTGATCTATGATGGCTCCTAGTGGGGCAACTTGAGGAAACTCAGTTAACTGCCTCAAGTCTGTTTTCTCAGCTGTAACCTGGACTGGGTTTTTGGTATGTGGTGTGCCTATCCCATAAAGTTATTGTGAGACTTAGATACAATAGATGTGAACAGGCATTGTATACTACGAGCTTCTAGACAAAAGCTGGAAGGCATTGTGGCATTGTGGCTTTAAGGCTTGAACTAGGCAGTTGGGGATCACGGGTCTCAGCTGGCATCTCTGGCCAAGCAGGAACTGACATGAGATAGACATTCGCATTCTCTAAGCCCAGAACCCCGTGCTCCTGCAGGAAGTGTAGATAGGGAAACCAACTGCAAGATGCCCAGAGATGTACAGATTTCAATTGTTTCTGCTTGTGGTCTCACATCTGGGGAGGCAGGAGCTCTTACAGTACTGTCCGAGTTCTGCAGTGGGCTATCCATGTCACCTACAGTAGAGTGCTAACTTGTACATTAAAGTAAGAGCCAAGCTGGGCCTGATGGTGGGCCGTGCTTATAATCCTAGCACTTGGGAGGCTGCGGCTGAGGCTGAGGCCAACCTGTGCTATGTAGTGAGTTCAAGACCAGCCTGAACTGCATACCAAGTCTCAAAAAAAAAAACCAAAAACAGAAAAGCGGAAATGACACAGTTAAGGTCACCACCACTTAATATTAAGCAGACATTCCTGTGGTACTGTGCTAAGCACTTTACTACCATTAGCCAGATAAGTGTCTTAGAACTGCTGTTTGGTAAGCTGGTTTCAGCCACAGATCTCTGTTCAAGGCCTGGGCTTCTTTGCATTGTCCGTGCTGCCCTCATCTTATTACCAGAGCTGTCATCATTTCAGCCACTCACTGGCCGGGCACTTTCACTATGTAAGAAAGTTGACCTAAAATTAGACTAAATGAAACGTTAAGGATAGATATTTCCCATGACAATTTTTTCCTTAGTCAGTTTTGTCTTTTTTTGTTTTTCAGATTCACCCACTGTACCTCTACCAGATAAAAGCCGTCATCATTTTGTGATAATAGGAATCATCCTGTTGGTCCTTGTTGTGACACTGGTCTTAGTCTACCTACGAAAAGATGGTATTTCCTTCGTTATGATGGTTTTCACTGGGGATGTGTGGATGTGTGGAGATGTTGGCATTTAGTAATAGCATTTAGTAGGCAGAACAGAAATTCTAAGTATCTTGCCATATGTAAGACAGCCCCACATGGAAGGAAGTGTCCTACCTAGAATTCAGTTGGGAAACACTGGCTTATGCTGCTTCCTGTCAGTTTTCCCTTTCAAGGCCCACTTCCAGCAATGCAAAGTGAATTTCAGTAGTGCTGCTGGGTGGAACAGTGTGCCACTTCTTCCTTCAATCCTGCTTATTTTGTTGTTCTATAGCGTCACCCACTTTGGAAGGTGGCATTGAACCCTTATAGTAGAATTTATGAGAAGCGATAGTTGGACAGTGACTGCAAGGAAACTGACTTCTTTTTGCCACCTGACACGGAGTAAACCCAGCATTCATGAGCAATCATAAAGAAGCTGGATGGGATTGCTGGGATTGCTGAGGGAGGTCAGAGGTACAATAGTGAGGACTGGGAGAATCAGTATGTATGGAGGTTGAAGAAGACTCCGTGTCATACAATTTCTGTCCACCATGCAAATAACGACAGACAGAGAGAAGTGAAAGTACTGTAATACTTGCTGGTTTCGCTTGAATTTGAGTCTTGTACTAGTTGCAACTTTATATTGAGCTGGTCTCTGATCACCCCAACTAATCAAAATAGTTCCATCTCTGGAGCTGTGCTGTTTTTACCACAGAGTATTGTGCAAGATTCCCGGAGGTGGCTGTTAAGCAATTTTAAAAATAGTTTATTTCCCCCACTTATCCATGGGAGCAATTAAAATCTAAGCTAATAAGTATATTCAAATAATTTCCTCCTATTTTAAGATGATTCACAGAAAACCTTTCCCCAATGAATTGATATGAACATCAAGAGATCCAGTGATGGCCTTCATGAAGAGATGTTTGATGTCAAATAAGGAAGTAGAATATGAAAGGGAATTCCCATTGGTATTGAGGAATTCTACACAATCCCCTGCAAGGGTAGATCTATGCATGGATCTGGAAAAGTGACCCAAATGGTTAGGAATCCATGGTTTCCAAAGAATAGTCCTTAGATGAACTGGGAGATAGGCAGGATTTCAGAATCAGGTTTCCAGGATTGAGGGAATTTCACAAGGAAATGATTTTTACCAACTTGCATTATGAATATTTTCCTGGGGAATAAAAAGATCAGCTGGCTAGCAATGGCTAGAATACCAGCAGAAAGCCAGAAAAGGTGGCAGACATACCTGTAAGCCCAGTGACTGAGGAGTCTGATTGGATGTTCAAGGTCAGCAAAAACCTGTCTCAAAAAAAATTTGAAAAAGCTAGGGAATATAGCTCCGTGGTAGAGCCCTTGCCTAGAATTTGTAAGGTTCTGGATTCAGTCTCCACTACTACAAAGAGGAATGGGAGGGTGAAAATCAACAGGTAAGAAAGTACCTTGCAGTATGGCACTTTCAATCTCTGAGAAGGATGGAAAAATAAAAAGAAAATGTAAGAGCAAAAATATTTGTCCTAAAATGTGTAATTATTAGTGTTGGGCCTTGGTACCCTGGAATGAAGAAGTTCATGAGATTTCCTAGGAAATTAAAAATGTTTCAATAGAATTTAGAATTTAAACTCCAGTCACTGTGTGGGATATACAGTTGTACAGTATAGAAATTTTAAAAAATTATTTCTTTCTCTTTAGGGAGCATGACAGATGTGGAAAAATGCAGTAGACAGGGTGTGAACTCAAAGAAGCAAAATGGTAAGAATATCAGAAGGGCCTGGGAAGATGAAGGAAAGAAACAAGAAGCTAAAGCAAGAACAGAGAAAATTATCTGTTGCAGTCTTCCCTGGCTTTAGAGGCCAACTGTGAGAACTGCTGACTGCTGGCCTTTGCCTTACAACTCTAAGACCACCTACCACAGGCTGAGGAAGATTTAGGGATGGCTCTCCAGAGTAAACAATGGTGAATAGCTTTGTGGAGAGAAAGGGAGGGAGAGGGGCAGTGTCTTCTTGCTAAGGGAGCTGTCACCTTGCACCTCAAATCTCCCTGTAATAGGGGATCACATTGACTTAGGCAGATGGATAATTAATTAATTCTGCAATGTTTTCTGTCAAGCACTGTTGACTATTTTCATGTATATAATGAAGTATCTCATTTAACTTCCCCATCAGTCCAAAAAATCAAATACAAATATTAGAATAATGTCCATGTAATAGCAGAGAAGCCAGTGGGCTTGGGGTTGCACTTTGGTGCTTTGTCTCTAAAAGGTTCATCATCACACTTTGTTTAGGACTGAGGAATTTCTCAGGACATCATCAACTTCATTGATTTATTTTAGTTTTGGAAGATGTTTTCTTAAGTCAGGGTCTCATTGTGTAGCACAGGCTGGCTCTAAACTTGCTGTGTAGGACAGGCTGGCCTATAGCTGGCAGCGATCCTCCTGCCTAGCCTCCTGAGTGCTGGGATTATAGGTGTGCACCACCATGCCTGGCTCACCATTTGGTTACATGATGAGATTACCAGTACATTCCTAGGTGAGCCAGCATTTTTAGTTAGTCATTTTTATCATGTAAGGGCAACTAGCCATAAATGTAACCTGTCTCTCTCTCTGATTGCAAACTTAACTACATGGTCTAGGAAATGCGAGCTTTTCTTCTCTTAGATTGCTTGTTACTTTTATTTCCAGGGCCTCCCCCATGCCCAATATATTAATACACTCTTTTCACTCTCCAGATACACTATTTGAGGAGACGTAATCAGCACTGAAACTTGTAAACGTCGAGCAGGGATTCTCCGCCTGGGGTTTTGAAGTTCAGGAAAGGAAGTGCCCACAGGATGTGAGGGGCGGGGGGGAGAGTGTTGGAATTTAAAGGCCCAAGCACTGAAAATGGAAACTAGGACAAGAGGAAGAGGAGAAAGATGAAGACAGGTGAAGTACAGAGGGGAGCCAGAAGGGAAATCTTGGTACTTCAGTAGCTAAGGAACTGTGAGCGACAAAAGAGACAGAAGACACTTCCGAGTGAGGAGCAGTTTGAGAATCACTGAGTAAGGGTCAGCTCTCACAGCAGTGTCCACTGGCTCCATTCAGTGCTTGTGTCTTCTGCCTCGCGGACAGCCCCAGGATTGCGAGAGTGGTTCAGTATGAGCTGTTTCTATTTATTTTGAGTCTAGAGAGTCTTCTTGTTGTGTGAGCGCGGTTGTGAGTTATTTATTTTGAAGATACAGCAGGCGTTAGAATCTGCTACTTGGGAGCCAGGCATGATGGTGCACACCTGTAATCCCAGCACTTGGGAGGCTAAGGCGGAGGATCAGCGTGAGGGAGTTCAAGAACAGCCTGGGCTACAAAAGTGAGCTCAAGGCCAGCCTGGACTGCATAGGGAGACCCTGCCTCAAACAGACAAAAAAAAAAAAGAATTCTGCTACTTCCCTGCTTGTTTTGTATTTGGCAACACATACTGTTTGTGGGGTTCTTGGTATCTACCCTCTGTAAGTATTCTTACAGATAGGAAACAATAGATTGCATGACTCTTATCTTATTTAACCAACTCACTAGTTAGGCTGACTTGAATAATCTTATCCTCAGACTTCAAAAGTCTGTTACAGTGTCAGGCTTGTTACAAATACCAGCTTTGCAATTGTGTGAGTTTTAGTCATACAGTCTCATTTCATCTCTGTTGCAACCCTGTCCTGGTCACCCCTATGACTATATTCATTTAATGGTGGAAGAAGCAGAGAGGTGATATAACTTGCCCACAGCAGCCCTCAAATTTCTCCAACCTACCTGCTGTCCCTTTGGAGTGCAATTGATAGCACTACTTTCAGAACTTCATTAATTCAAAAAGCATTTAAGTGTCTTTGCACATAACAGATATCTTGCACCATGTCGGGCATTGAGTTGAATGTCAGCAAGACGTGGAGTATATGTCTTTGATTACGTGTTCATAATCAAAGCAATTTTTATGAGAAATAGGTATTTAAAAGAACTGTGGAGAATTCCTTTGCTAGCATTATGCTTACACTGATTTCTCCGCTGCACGGAGAACCATGTCTGGAACCTTTCTCAGTGTTTTCTCCTGAGTACAAACTTCACTTTGCTGCTGTGCTTGTGTCATTCATATCCTTTCTGGAGGCTCTAGCAGTAGACCTTGACCTCGAGCCACACTGGATCCTCCGTTCCAGAAAAGGAGGAACGGAGTGCCTGCTCGGACCCTTGAACACCTCTGGTTCTCGTCACTCCCACGACCTGTTTTCCAGAGACTTTTAGGTTCAGATGGCTTCTAAGTCCCTGGATTCTCTTTCTCCTTTGGCCATTTGTTTGCATCTTCTTTGTTTTGCCACAAGTCGGGACTGAAGAAAGAATTAACAGCAGAGCTCCTTCTGTTACCTGCCCATACGAATGTATTTGTGCAATAATCGGTGACTCTGGGTGACCAAGAACACGTGCTCGCTGGACTCCTAACTCGCAAGACTTTCCGTGATACTGGAAAGGCACTTTACCTCCTTTGTCATGTGTTTCATTGCAAATAATGTAAGCAGAGATCACATGTAATTCTGTATTTGTCACTGTTTGTATTAATTTTATAAAATATTTATTTATTTTGTTCCTCAATGCACTTGCACGTCCATTTTCTTCTTTTCTCTGTACTTTATAAAACAGTGCCTAGTTTAACCTCCCAGGGGAGAGTTCCTTGAAATATCTGCCACCCCTCCCTAGTTATTTCTTTGTCATAGCTTCTAGGGTTACGCAGCACGCTTTTCCATCCTGCATGATGGTGAGACTAGAAAGAACTTCCTTATTTTTTTAAAAAATAATTCACAGACAAATCTCATTCTCTTACACATAATAGCTTCTTTTAGGATAGTACCAAGAGAAGAGTAAAAATTTCTTCATTTATATTGAAGATCTGCAGAAGCAAAGGTGGGAGAGAAGGAGGGGTACAAGAGGCCTTGCCCTTGAGAGAGCACCCTCCTGGGCCTGCAAGCGTGGTGTGCGAGGCAGCATCACTGCAGATGGATTTCAGCTTTCAGTTTCTGAGAGGGAAGTGAAAACCTAGAACTAAGTCAAATTGAGGATTAAGGCCTAAGATCTGGGTGGGACCGTAGAAAATCTGGGTTTTTTTTTTTTTTTTTTTTTTAATAACATGACAACATTTATCATTCAAGAAAGTATAGATCTTTTATTGTGTCTAGCATGTCTACATAATCATCAGATTTATTTATTTATTTATTTATTTATTTATTTATTTATTTATTTATTGGTACCAGGAATCAAACTCAGGACCTTGTGCTTGCCAGGCTGCCACTGCACTGCGAAGCTACGTTCCTGGCCCCAAATTCAGTTTAAAGAGATTTTTTTTTTAAATTCTTGACATTCTTTTTTATTTTGTGTGCGTATGTTTGCAGTAATACATACTAGTTATGTTCATTTGAGGGGTTGGTGTATGGACATGGCACCTGTTGATCATTTTGACCTTTTGGGCTATCTTTCTTCCTTCCTTCTCTCCTCTCCTTTCCTCCTCATCACCTTCTCCATTTCCAGCGAAGTCTGCTTTTACGTTTCCTTGCATCTCTGCTAAAGAAAATTTTGATCGTTTCTTAAAATCAGATACTCTGAAAGGATGATGGTGATTTCTAATAATATATGCCAGGACTGATCTCAAAGGAATATCAGTTTCTTTGTAATGATAATAATAATATGCTATTTATGCCCAACTCTGGGGAATCAAAGCAATAAAGTAGGTGCTGTGCATGAAGCTGTCTCACCTTTCCTATGAAGGAAGAACATAGATCCTGTCTTCCCGATTGGCTTTGCTGGTAATAGTTCCAGCTGGAATTTTGTGACATTGGAAGGTGTATTAGTTGGCTTTATGGCTGGGGCAAAAGGACCTTACAAGCCAACTTCAAAGAGGAAGGATTTGTTCTAGTCACAGTTTTCATGGTTCACTGGCTTCAAGACAGAAATATCATGCCAAAAGTGCCTGGCAAAGAAAAGCTGCTGTCCTCAAGACGGCCAAAGGCAAGGGGTCAGTGACCAGATGTGTCCCCAAGGTCACATCTCCACAACCCTTTCAGACACACCCAGAAGGGTGCTCAACCAGTTGACCGCGATGATGAGCCATCCGGAGAGGGGTTTGCCTATAGCAATAATAGCTTGAAAATGAGCCAGGGTATATTTAGTAACATACCCTGATCCCTGCTACAACCTTGAAGCTGACCACAACAGTATTCTTACCTAAAGTGTTCTTTTACCAACATATTGTAGAAAACAGCGTATTACGACTTCAAGGCTTAGAACTCAGAATTAATTTTAGTGCTGTTGATATCCCTGGTCAAATGTTTGAAAACAGATACATCCTGGTTTTAGAATATTTTCCTACAAGAGACTCCTAAAGTTTCCAGGAAATTGATGTAATAAGCCAGTTTCCTTCTATTATAATATAAACATTTCCAGAAGCACATTTTGGAAGAGGTCAAAGTTTAATCAGATATCAGTGGTTAGATTTTATCATTAATTAATCATGATGATCCCCATTTGCCAGGCATATACTACGCCAGGCATGGAAGTTATACACATTATCTCATTTAATGCTCTGTGCTGCCAATAAGTAGATGTAGCAAAATAGATGCACCTTGAGACTATAACATGAGGTGGGGCTAGCAAGATAGCTCCGTGGTCTGAAGCACCTGCTTAGGCAAGCTTAGGTCAGCTGCAGGCGACCATGGATTCAATCCCCGACACCACATGTCAAGGCGGCCCCACCTGCAGGATGGGCTGAGCTGGCCAAAAACAAACAAGCAAACAAAAAGTAAGGTGCAATAAACAGAAAGAATCTTAAATATCTTCTTAAATGAGAAACACAAAATATAAAGAACAAAATACAAGATAGATAATTTGAAATAAAGAGGTAGATCTTTTGTAAAAGGGAAGCAGACTGAGAGGTAGAAGGAAAGGTGGAGGAATAGGATTAAAAAGAAAAGAAGTGAAAGGTGTTCTGTGCCTTAACCAATTCCCCACAAGGAATGTGATCATGATGCACTAAAACTATGTACGGATACAAACTGAAAATAAAAATCTGTGGCCCCTTACATTACCAATAGGACTATTGATGGATACTATCTCTGGGGAGGATAACTTGGTGATATCAAAATTACAAATGACCCTCCAAGGGGCTGGGGAGATAGCTCAGTGGAATAGGTGCTTTCCTGGCAAGCGCAAGGTCCTGAGTTTGATCCCTAGTACCATCAATATATATTTACACTGAATTCTTGATATACTTACACAGTATACTTAATTTGTACAATATATATAATATGTAACTATAAATACAAATTTTGCACTTTAGGAAAGGAAAAATATGCATATTAGTTTACATATGCAAAAACTACATAGCTAGAAGGATGTAAGACATATTAATGAAACTGCCTTGCTCAGAGGTGGCAAAATAGAAGATAATTTTACTGTACAACCTTTGTACATTTTGATTTTTAAAACTTGTGAACATCACCTGTTTCAAATAAATTATACTTTTTTAAAAAACATCTGAGTTCAATTATTAGCCTTCCATGCACTTTCATGCACTTTTAAGAAAATGATAAGTCTTGTTAATGTGTGAGATCAAATAGAAATATGAAAAATGAGTCAGTTTTAAATGCTCATTCATTCAGCCACCCTCACATTTCAGTTTGGTCTTGAACTCAACTGAATGAAATAATTTTATTACATCAATTTTTCCTAGTTTTTCTCAAGTCTCCTTCCTAGCAAAGACTCTACCTTGTAGAAACATTATCAATTTATTTATGGCCTCAGATTAAGAAGCTGTGTGAGGATGATTAGAGCATTGTGAGGATGATAAATGATACTATGACATCATT
>PVKN010038038.1:0-11135 GCA_004027915.1 Capromys pilorides
CTCCCTGGGGTTTCTGCAATTTGATTTTAAAATTATTTTTTTATTATCCTCCATGCCTCACACATCTAATCTAGATTTTTAATGAAAAAGATTTAAAAAACATTAGCAAAAGCTAATGGACAAATAACCTTGTGCAATTCAAAGTAAATAGAAGACAATTTAAGTAGTATCTCTTATGTTCTTTTTATACTACCACCGTTTTCTCATGTGTTGTGATAAGATGCAAACCACTACTTCATGTATAAAGAAATGCTTAAAGATAAATACAGTGGTTAAAATAAAATATGTCGGTGGAAATTTTAAAATCAGAGCCTTTTTAATTTTTTTTATTATTTATGATTTTTGGTCCAGGGTCTTGCTATGCAGCTCAGTTCATAGTGATCCTCCTATTTTAGTGGTGATTGCAGGTATCCACCACCAGGTGCAGTTTCAGGACTGGCAAGGCTCACCCAGGGTTCCAGGGCAAGCGCAGCCTGTGGTAGTGGAGATTGAACCTGGATCCTTGTGCTTTCCAGGCAAGCACTTAGACCACAGAGCTATCTTCCCAGCCCAGAAATTTTTAAATCTGGAGATTTTTTGTAATATTGTAACATAAATTCTGAGTAGCTTGACTTTCCCATCACACCACACTGCCACTATGAACTGCTTTTGCATGTCTGACTACACAACTGGTTCTCAACCTTGGCCACACGTACTTGAGAAACTCTTAAATTGTGTCTGGGCCCCCGTAACATAAATTTATTACACTTTCTTGCTTTAAGTAGTTTTGCAAGCTTTCTAGTTCAACTTGGTTTATAGCCACCGCGCTAGACTGAAGCACCTGCTTCTGGCCTTGCTTTGATTTGCTGTACATTTGGCAGTTCCAAGGCTAATGCTTGGTTTCATATGCATAACTTCCAGAATTACGGGCTGTTAATGTTTATTCAGTAGTACTGTTGAGCCTGCTCCTTAGGCCCCTTCACATTGTCATTTATTAAAGCCTCACAATGAATCTACAAAGCAGGATGGGAAGATAGCTTGGCTGTCTAAGTGTCCACCTGGAAAGCATGAGAATGCACTTGTAATAAAACTTTGAAATCACAATAGCTCCCAGAATTCACAAGATCCAGTACATGGCTTCTAGAACATTCATGTATACCAAAAGGAGATGTATAGTTCAGCAGATTAAAGTGCATGCTTAGATAGAGCACAGCGATGGGAGTTCCATCCCAGGCGTGCCCTGCCAGCTCTGCCCCCAGGGTGCACTGGGACAGCAATTGTTACTGAGCATGGTGGCACATGCCTGTAATCCCAGTGCTTGGGAGGCTGAAAACAGGAGAATCACTGTGTGTCCAGTCTGGAAAATAACTAAAATAGGCATTTATTAATGTGTATAATGTCATTTTCCAAGTACTTTGGAGTACCTCACCTTTTGCTCTTGAATAATCTGCATTATTTCATTGTTAGAGATGAAAAAACTGAGAAAAAGCCAATCACACTGACTTACAGGAGATCACAGAAAAATCTGTTCCATAACTCATATAGACTATGTACAATTAAATTACAATAATGAAAATCATAGTCAACTTTTCCAGCCATACTTAATAATTATGTGAAGTCATTTAGAAAGAAATGTCTCCGTGTGTGCTTAATCTCCATTACATGTTCATGTCCTGAAGTATGACAGAGGGAGAAGAAAAGTTGCACTTAGTTTTATATTTCACAATCTGATCAAGACAAAAAGGATTAAAAGTGACAGTGCTCTAAAAACACAAGCACTTTTGAGATGATGTATACTGTTGCTCACTGACAAATATTTAGAAGAAGAGTTACCAAAGACTACTCTATATTGGTAATTTTGGCTGTCACTGAAGTCATATCTCTTTTTGTAGATTTATAGAGAAAACTTTGAAGTCTTTTTTGGTGTGTTTTTACCATTAATACATAAGAAAATATGGGAACTATAGAAATACTCTGTAGTTGTATCTGAAAATGTTAGGTCACATAATGTACTATAAATTTTCACACTTATGCTTAGTGTAAAAATGCAGGACCAACATCACTTTTAAAAACATATAAAATGTTTAAGGTAACACAGAAGAATACATCAATCAACAAATTAATGTATAAAGGAAATGTGGTATTTATACAAAATGAAGTGCTACTCTGCCAGAAAGAATACATTTAAGTCATCTATATGAAAATGGATGTAGCTTGATCCTGCAACATGTAGTGAAGTAAATGAAGCACACAAGCTTAAATAGCCCATGGTATCTCTTATATGAGAAACCCAAAGCGAAAATAAAAGAATAAAAGATAATAGGAGGTGGGGAGATCATTCTCAGATGAGAAGGATCAAGAGATGAAGGGAAGGGGAAGTGAGGTAAAGAAATGGAAATGGGGATTCAGGGGTGTTACTCACATGTGCTGCTCCTCACCAGGAATGGAAGCATCATGACCTATAAACCTACGCTAATTAAAAAAAAAAAAAACTAAAGGGGAAAAAGATATGACAGAAGGCCTTTTGATAAGGGAAGTGTGAGAGACACAAATTAGAATGATTTTAGAACTGTAGTTTCTGCATCTTAAAATGGATTTTTCACCAACATGCCACTCTGCTTGCACTGAAATTTACATGGGAAAGTTAAGAAGTTTCACCTTAAATCTGTTGTAAAATATGGTCCAATTACCAAAAGCAAGTGAGTCATAATCTTTTTTCTAAGAAAGAAGTTTTAAATGTTTCTCACATTAGATACCATAAGGATGAAAGTAATTTGATATGTCCACAAAAATTTTAGTTTCACAAATTCAACCATATTTATAAGTTATTTGGCAACCTCATACATGCAACAGCTAATACTATTCAAACGAGATCTATGTTTCATGTAAAAGAGCCAGATATCCTTTATCCATATCAAAATAATTTCCCTGCTGTGAACTATACTGAGGATTAATTTTCTATGACTGTTGGTGGAGCCAGACTTTAAAGCCCCATTTAAACACATTACTTCAGTCATACCTCATAATCCACTAATGATCATGAGTACTTTCATGTTTCTTTATTCAACTATATCCTTGGAAGTGTAGGATATTATTTTTTATAACATTTGAGTAACATTCTGTTTTTTTGTGTTGCTAACTATAATGCAGTTTTGTAATGGTTGATACATTGTGGCAACTTGAGAAGTGTAAAAGTTTAACTAAGAGACTCAGTGGGGAGCTTGTCTTCATTTTGTAAATATTCTCATCCTGTGCAAGAGAAGGGCGGGGAGATAGTGTGAGTGCTACACCCACCCTAGGAGGCCATAGCCTGCTCCATAAAAGGCAGGAGTAGAGGCTTGCTCTTCTCCCCTTTCAGTCTTGTTCTTTTGCTGTCTTCTGTCACCTTGAGCTATTTCCTCTGTGCCATGCCACTCTGACATGGAACCAGCTGATTAGAGACTGAAACCTCCACATACTGTAAGCTAAATAAAGTCATCCCCCCTTAATTTTGATTGTCAGGCATTTTCTCTCAGAAGCAGAAAATAGTAACCAAGACAACATTTGATACCAGAGAAATAGGGTTGCTGCCATGTGGTTTAAGAATGTTTGGGGATGGCCTGTGGAAGAGTTTGAACAAGTTCAACGATACTGGCTTTAAAAGTAGAGCTGGAATGGCTTTGGCTGTTCTCTATGGGAGATTCTGATCAGAGCTCAGAAGACCAGAATGATTATAGAAATCCTGCCTGGTAAAGACCAGACTTGCGAGGCTTCTACTGGGAAGGACTGTATTGTTGTTGGACTCCAGATAATGTGTGCCATGGCTTGGGCAGAAAGTTTTTCTGCATGTTGCTCAGGTCCAGAGATTTTGCCTGAAGCTAAGATGAAGGCCAATGGACTAGTTCATCTGACAGAAGAAATTCCAAGGCAGTTGAATGTTGAGATGGTGGCATGGTCACTGCTGAGGGCTTTTAGCTAGACTTATGTTAAGATTCAAGAGCAAAGAGCCCAGCAGGATGATTTAAAACATTGTGAACTTGGCCAGGAAGGAAGCTCCAGCAAAGCTGTGGACTATAAAGATAGGCTAAGATCTCAATTGTTGAGAAGACACAAAAATATAAAAGATAGCCTGATAGCATCACCAGAAGGAGCAGGTCTCCACTCTTTACAGTCTCAAAACAACAAAAGTAAAAGATTTTGCTTTGAGGAGAAATCTACAAAATGCCATGTTCCAGAAGATCTGCAACATAAAATTTTGATCCTCAGAATTGGATTCAGAATGCCTAGTGACCCAGGCTCTTGACACCTGCATCCGAGAGAAAAGAAAGTCTGGCACTACTCTGGCTAGCAGCAGATACAGTCATCATATACATGATGGTGGTTTTAAGTGAATACAGAATGCAAGAATTGTGGGGTTATAAAGGCTTCCCCCTTCTATTGCAGAAAGCCAGGTAGGCTACACAGTGTACCGCTGAAAGAGCAGTGTGTGAGGCTGAGTGAGAAGTCAAAGGTGCAGTGGAGACCCTGGATGTTTCTAAAAGCCAAGAATGTGGATTACTTAAGGAAAGCTTCAAGGAGGGACAAAGTGGGTCCAAGAGAGAATTTGTGGCAGCTGCAGTCACCAGAAGTGCCATAGAGATAGAATCAATCAAGCACTTTGGAGCACACAACATGCCACAAATTGTTTTAGATGCTGGACATGAAACTAAAGGACTGAGTATTTTATCCTTCTGGATTTTGGACTTGTTTTGATCCCAATCCATTATATGCCTCTGTTTATAAATTTTGGCATGAAAATGTTTATCTTGTGTTATTGGAAGTTGGAAGTGCCTAACTTTTCATTTGTACAGGGCTTGCAACTAAAGTTTATCTTCCATCTCAGAGTAGACTTGGGACTTGGAATTTTCAGCAATGGTGAAGCTGTTAGGACTTTGGCAACTCCTGTGGATGGACTAAATGCCTTTTGCATAAAGGAAGTTGTATTTATCTTGTAAGGGCTTTCTTTCCTTCCTTCCTTCCTTCCTTCCTTCCTTCCTTCCTTCCTTCCTTCCTTTCTTTCTTTCTTTCTTTTGATAGAAAGAGTTTAAAGTTACTGTTCTAGTGTAATATAATGTTGATAGATTTGATACTGGACCTTAAGGATTTTAAACCTGTCTTATAGTGTTCAGATTGTGAAGTGTTTAGAATAACCATATGTTTGGATATGAAAACATGTTTAAAGAAGTGCCTTGTTGCCAAGTTGACAAGAGGTGGATTGTAATAGTTGATATATTGTGTCAACTTGAGAAGTTTTAAAGTTTAAGTGACTCATTAGGGAGCTGTGTCTTTAATTTTAATTTCTCATCCTGTGCAAGAGGAGGGCAGGGAGATGGTGTGAGTGCTACACTCATCCTCAGAGGTGGTAGCCTGTTCCATATAAGGGAGGAAAAGTGGCTGGTTCTCCCCTTTTGCTCTCACTGCTTTTTCTGTCTTCCGCCACTTGGAACTGTTGCCACTGTGCCATGCTACCCTGTCTTGGAGCCACTTGATTAGAAACTGAAGTGTCCACGAACTGTGAGCTAAATGAACCTTTCCTTTCCTAATCTGGGGTTTCACGTGCTTTGTTTCAGAGACAAGACAAGATAACCAAGACACGTTTAAAGTTATTTTCATTAGGTGACTAGAAGAACAATTACATTTGTATGAGAATATTCAAGTTTAAAGAAAGAATTACATAAAAATTCAGGTTTGTTATCAATATGGATTTTTATAATCTGTGCTATATATAAGGTCCTTTGCATAAACTTCTCTCAGCAATGCTGAAAGGTGGATTTCTCTCATTAATCTATATTTAAACATATAGGAACACATACAGAAGAGTTTTAAATAGCAGGCTGAATCCCAAATTCTGATCTTGTTTATGATTGAGAACAATGAGAGACTTTCTTAGCAAGATTTGAAGATATAACTCAAAATGGACTATGGTGGTCAATGATGGAAAATTATTTTTAAAAAAATGAGTTTTTATCAGACCACCAAGAGCTTTAGTAATTTTCCTTGATACTACAGACTGAAAGAAGTTTGTCTGGACCAGAGTAGTAAGTAAGAGTTAGTACTGTCACCTCTCAGGAACAAGACAGCATCTAAGAGCAAGACAGTCCATTGGAATCCAGTTGAAGGCCCGCATATGTATGACAAAATCTTGAATGTGTATACCTACACTCCACCATTTTACTCCTATTGTACAGCCAAATTCAACTTCCTAAAAATGCAAATCTGATTACCTAGCATCCCAGCTTGAAATCCTTTTCTTTCTTTCTGTCTTTCTGTCTTTCTGTCTTTCTTTCTTTCTTTCTTTCTTTCTTTCTTTCTTTTGATAGATCAATATATTTATTTATGCATTTAACAAGTTTACACATATGTCATAAATTCACTGCAATAAAAAGTGCCCTATACATTTTCAAAAAGTTCTGAGATGTTGGGCTGCTTGTGTATCCCATGCAATTCCTGAGACAGAGGTAGAGTGTGTGTTCTTATTTCATAGGGCTTAAGGATGACCAGAGACCCGCTCAAGCTTAACAGGGTCGATCAACAGTGAGCATCGTGATGGGATGCACAGAAAGATGGATGCCATACAGAAATCTTCAGCATTTAAAATAATCATACTCATTCCAACACCTTTCCCAGGTCTGACCATGCAATAAGTGACACACACACTCAAGTTCTTTACTGTGTAGCGCATTCGTTGACTCAGTCAGGGGAAAGTGGTCACTTTTCTGACAACCAGACTCTGAATTCTCACACAAGGGTGCCCAGCATGGGCTGTGCATATGGCTGCCACTGAGTCTTGCCTCTGTGTATGGACCTGGTCAATGCAGCATGATTCTTGAGGCACCTTCACAGAGTTTCACGTTTACTGCAGGGGAGCCTTGTGAACAGGGGGGTCCGGGCACTCAGGTTCAGGGTGAGAAGTAACACCTCCCAGGTCCAGCGAAATCCTTTCTTAGAATTGACAACAGAATGCTTTGAGTGTCCTAAGGTCCCTTCCTGGTTTGGCTCCTCTGGTCTCCTTCACCATCGGCTCCTCACTTGATCACCTCTCCCCACACTGATCTCTCTAGCCTCCCTGTAAATAATCATCAAGATTTCACATTTGTCTCCTTAATTTAGTAAGTCTTCATTCTAGGCAGGCCTTAAATTCTGCTTTTCCCTTTTGTTTTTAATAATTGCTTCCTCCACCAAATCACCTACCCTCTTCTTTCCTGCAGTTCTGTCAATATCCTGTTCTTTGCATTTTCCACCTTGGCCGCATTGGCTATCCATGACCTACTGCTTAGATAAGCCATGGCTTAAATAAGCACACCTTGTAAGTGTCCCAAATAAATCGTGTGTTCCTCCCATCCCAGAGCTCATTAGATTATGTCAGAGTTCCATCTGTGTCTTCGTTAATTTCTTTTTTTATTACTTTTAATAAGAAATAACAATGAGATAGTTTCAAAACACATTAGTAAGACAGCCACAATATTTAATACAATGCATATTGTCTTCATAGTAGTTGTTGTTCAGATTACAAGATGCAGACATGATAACTTTTCTAAACACTATTGGTACAAATATTTCTTCTCATTAAACTAACAGAAAGTAGTTGTACACATAGTCCAGTATTCCATAATAGTAGTAATTCCTCATTGCTAGAACAAAACACTTGATACTCATAAGTATGAAGCTCAGAGTTAGTTCAGTGGCTTAAGTGCCTACCTGGCAACCACAAGGGCCTAAGTTTGATAACTAGCACCAAAATAAATAAATAAATTAATTAATTAGTAAGCCTTTCTTCCTTTAGTTTTAGGATTTTAGGTATCAGGTATTTTTGTCTCAGCAATGAGAGAAAAGTAACTAAGATCTCAGCTTCAAGCCCATTAAATTGGAGAATTACTATCTTTTTCTCAAAATAACTGAGCAGTTGAACTTCTTCCTACCTACTTCATCATGCTTCAGACTCAAACAACCAGTGCATTATTTTGTGTTAAGTGGTTTAAATCCAGGGCCACACTTTATACTTGAGTCAGGGACAGAAATTTCACTACAGTTTTTCTCATACAGAAATTTGAAACTCAGCTGTTAACTTTCTCTCACCATAGGTCCATATCATATTTTTCTCACCAAAACATGAAGTACACCTCCTCTCCCTATGAAGCAGGGTAGCTTTGGGACTGAAAACGGGAGGATCATTCCGAGTCAGATCTAAGTAGTGAGACCTGTAGACCCTTACTGAATAGTTTACTACATCATTTATCTATGTAATTATTCATTAGGAGTCTAATTATTCATTAGGATGAATAATTTTTTGATAGAAAGTAATTGGATACTGAAAAATAGGAAACATTAATTTGGGTAGTTTGAAAAGCACCTGTTTTTCTCATACAGAAATTTGAAACTCAGCTGTTAACTTTCTCTCACCATAGGTCCATATCATATTTTTCTCACCAAAACATGAAGTACACCTCCTCTCCCTATGAAGCAGGGTAGCTTTGGGACTGAAAGAATGAAGTAGGCTATGCAAGGCCCAACAGTGCCCACTTTCACTCCCTTAAATCTTTGAGCCACTTGCCAAAATGTCCAGGCTAGTGTGTCGGAAAGAAGAGCCATGTAGAACTAGACACACATGCAAATCTGGCACAAGGCCCTTTGCCCTCCCAGCTAAGTACAGTTATTATTGGAATACAGTCATACTGAAGTCCCTAGACAATTTCACATAGAAAAGCCACTCAGATGACCAATCATGAAATGTAGTAAGTCACTATTGTTTGATGCCACCAACTAGGGTAGTTGGGTACAAGTCAAAAGGTAACTAACTTATTTCTTTAACCCCTGAAGGAATACTCTAAAGATATAGGAAAACATGAAATTTATCATCGGTCAAAAAGAGCAGCAGGAGAAAACACACAGGACGAGTGTCATGTACCCACCATCTCCTTGAAGACACTTTGGCCGCTGGCGACTTAGGAGTTCACTACCGCCTGCAGAATTATTCCTTATTACTGAGACAAGCATATATAGCTGCTGAGTGTGAATGGGACTGGATAACAGTAGAGGGGCAATTTAGATTCTGATTGGAGAATTCCTAGGTGATATTGTCTGTGTCCAGATGTCCCTCCAAAGCCACATCTCATGTGTCATGGTGTGAGTTTCTAGAGTCCAATGCCGGGATTATAGGTATGAGTGCTACAGCCTCACTGGGGCAGATAACCTGCATAAAATATAAATGAAGAAAACAGGCTTGCTCTCTGCTGCTGCTTCCTTTTTGCTTTTGCTATCTTTGCTGTTTTCCACTGCCATGTGCCTCTGACAAGCCAGCTGAGAATAAACTTAGCTGTGCTAAATAAACCTTTCCTTCCTTAATTTTGGGCGTCAGGTATTTTCCCCCCAGCAATGAGGAAATAGTAATCAATACAACAAAAAATAGGAGCATTTCCAGAAAATAATTGACTCTCATCAATAATTGACTCTCATGTGGCGTTATAAAACAGTTTTGATTGTTTAAATTGATCACAGGAACCTGAGAAAATTTTATCCCGGCTTATTTTACATATAACAAGTGAAAGGTTAAAAGGCAGTTGCAAGGCTATATAGTCTTCTCTGTTGACTGTAATCATATAAAAATATGAGGGCTGACCAAGTAGCCCAGCAGATTAAAGCACCTGCTTAGACAGGTGCAGTGGCCAATTGATTCCCAGTTTTCCATGCCAGTCCTACCTCCCAGGCACGCTGAGAGGGCCATTGAGACTGGGCATGGTGGCACATGCCTATAATCCCAGCTCTTTGGGAGGCTGAAAACAGGAGGATCATTCCGAGTCAGATCTAAGTAGTGAGACCTGTAGACCCTTACTGAAATACGAAATAGAATAAAATATAACATTGAGGAATAGTTTACTACATCATTTATCTATGTAAAAGGCCATATATATTTCCGAGCCAATCATACATTGTAAGAATAAAATAGGACAGAGGTAATTATAAAGATTAGCATAAAGATAAAAATTAAAGAAAGATACATAACATTGCAGTGGTTGATCAGTTGTATCAACTTGAGAAGTTAAAAGATTAACTAAATAGGCTTAGCAGTTCCACACCCTAGGGTGTGGAGGCTCCACTCATAGTACAAAATTCTGTGTCAGTCAGGTTTTTACTAGAGGAACAGAAATAACGCAAGATGTACAGATGTATATGAAATTACAAACTTGGCTTGGAATGGTCAGCCACAGAGTTGGATGAGGAAGCTTGCAGAGGGTGCCTGTACACCAGAGACAGAAGGATTCAGGCCAAGATCTGGAGCTCACTGCAGCGTTCTGTGCAAGTCCCTATTAGGAGCCAATAGATCTCCCGTGGAAGGCTGTGTCAGGAGGCCAATGGGTCTGTGACAGATGGCTGACGAATGTGTACTGGAAGGCTGGAGAAGCTGAAGAGTCTGTTCTAGAAGCCAGGAGATGATGTTCAAGCTGACTGAGAGGACGGGAGCTTCTCCAAGAGAATGGAACCCTCCATCCTTCCTCAATCCCTTTTATACCCTTTAAGTAATCAGTCACTTAAAGTAGCACACACATAATTTCTAATTTCACAAAATTATGATTTGATCTCTTTTGCAAAAATTTTATTCTTTCATCACAGTGTTCATTTTAGGATTAAAAAAAAATGAATAAACGTATTCCCCTCAAACTTTACTATGACAAATAGGGAGAAATAAAAAAAGTAAATTCGAGCTCCCAAAAATACTGGAGTAAATACGTAAAGTCCCACTAATTAAAATAATTATCCTTTTGAGCAAATATGAGTATATGTTTACGGTAACAACACATGCCTATCCAATAGTATAACAAGGTATAGCTACAAAAGGCACCGATCTAAAAGTATTGGCAGGCACTCATACAGAGATTATCTGGAGACAGTGCTAATAACAAACTAAATATTATACTTGTTTATCATCAAATCACAAAAAAGTCATTCTAGTCTTCCACAGTAAAATTTTCCCAATTGCATTTTTAATTTTATTACAATCATTAATTTTTATCACTTTTTAAAGATGATAACCTCCATTCTTACAGATAATTCAGGAATCACATTTTGACATTCAGAGATAAATTATGAATTAATTTTAAAGTAAAATTTTTGTATAGGTAGACATATCTCAACCCTTCATA
>PVKN010038039.1:0-11137 GCA_004027915.1 Capromys pilorides
TAAATATGCTTTTCAAATGCAAATATTTTGAGATGGGGTCTCACTACACAGTTCAGGTTGGCCTTCAGCTTACTTTGTAGTCCATGCTGGTCTTGAGCTAAGACTCCTGTCTCTGCCTCCTGAGTGCTAGAATTAAATGGGTACAACACTACGTGTATGATTCTTCTGATTTTTTAAACCACATTGTTATGCTATAATATGAATACCTAGCACCATTGATATTACATAATGCATCAAACCATTTACCATTTATCTAACGGTAGCTTGTTTGTGCTACAAAATAAAAGCTAACCTAACAAATCAGACCCTAAAAGTAATCTAAAAAAGTAAACCATTACCCCACATGCATCTGCTAGGTTCCCTGTATACCAGGAGCTTTGATGTGCGTCAAAAACAGACATATAAAATAACAAGAGCATCTTGTAATGCAGACTGTGTTACAGTAAAACCAAGCATAAAGAAAATGGTAGAGAATGAGGGTGAAGAAAAATTCTGTGCAAAGTCTAAGCATACCACTGACAATACTTTAGTGTATAAGTGTGTTTTCTAAATCTTCTCCACAACCAAAGAGAAGAATTGTATTTGTTACAAACCTTCATATACTCTTTTCTACTGTCTTTCACCCATCATGGCTTGAACATCCTCTAGCAAAATTTAAAATAAAAAAGAAAAGACCAAAAGACTTGATATGCTTATTCCCATTTAATTTATCTTATTTGTTTTGATTTCACAGCCAAACTTAATCAGGGAAAATCTGCCTAAACAGCATTTACTTTTCATTTTGAATCCATCACTCAGACCCTGTAGTCCTTTACTTTTTCTGTTGTGCTGAAGCTATTTTGTGGAGATCACTGGGGCCTCTTTGTGATGAATCCGTAAGTCAATCCTTAATTCTCTTCTTCCTAATGACAGCGCTGCTGCAGATCTCAACCCTTTCACAACCTGCACAAACAATTAGTGCTGGTACAAAGGGCCACTATCACAACATAAGTGTAAAAGTTTCACACTGTATTTGTCATGGTTGATTTTATTTTCTTGTATGAATTTGCTAAATAGATAACTTAATCTAGTCACTCTCTAGTAAAAGCCAAATTAGGAGATGCTGCACTAACATTAGACCTAAACTTCGAGATCCTCAAGGATTCTCCTTCTCTCCTCAAATTTTACTGGATAACGCAGTAACATCACATTGTGACAGTGTACTTTTTTAGCCAAGATCCTTGCTACTGCCCTGGACTTCACCGGGGTGTAGTTGTGCTCCCCTGATCCCCAGGTCCAGTCATTTTCCTTTCTCGCTGCACTGGAGAGAGCCATGTCCTTGCGCAGTTCCTGCCAGAGGCAAATCCTTCTTTCTCTGTGGTCAAATCAGGTATTTGTTGTTGTTGTTGTTGTTGTTGTTGTTGTTGTTGTTGTTGTTGTTGTTGTTATTTAAACAAGAGCTCTTTCTGGATCCACCAGCATTGCTCATAGCCGTTAGTGTTGAACCTTATCTCAAGGCTGGAAAGGTTAAGGGTGGAGGAATGAAGGAAATAAAGACGTACCTGCCCCTTTCTCCCTGTGGAAGTAAGAGGTTTCTCTCTCACTGTTCTGACAAATACCCTGTTTAAAGAGAAATTATACATGAAATGCACAGGAAACTTCTCTCATCTCTTCAGTCCAAACCAGACAGAAATGCAGCGGTGCCTTCAAACCTAACTGGAGAAGTGAGAGCACAACTAAGAACCACTCCGGAGCCTAACCCAGCAGAGAAGGGAGAGCTCAGGGCACAACACCCAAAACAACAGTGGTCTCCCTGTGTCTGTCTGTCTGTCTCTCTCTCTCTTTCTCTCTCTCTCTCTCTCTCTCTCTCTCTCTCTCTCTCTCTCTCTCTCTGTTACTGCTGCTGCTATTTCTAGAAATCTTACAAACTTCTGAAGTCTTTCTGTGTTACATCTGGAAGCCTGACTCTCAATTTAAAGCTAAGATTATGTTCTTTTGAAAAAAAAAAAACACATATTTAATGAGATTTAATCAAAATAGTAAACATATTTAAGCACACATTTAAGCATTTTTATGCTGATGACTACCTACAATGCCCAAGAGCAATGACTGCTCTGAAAACTCACACTTCAGATGTAGAAGTTCCTGGAAAACAGTATAAAGAGAAAAGAAAAAAAATAGATTTTATATTAATATATAGCATTGATTCTCAAATGAAGATTTCTTGTTGCTTGTGGGTGATCATAACTATTTAGCTATATAACAAATACCAAGGTTTGGTGAGTATGTAGTGAAATATAAAAAGCACAAAAGAAAACATTAAAAACAATCATAGAACATGTGAGCTCTCCATGTGATCATACTCTAGCATATTTATGTCTAGGCAGAAGAGTCAGCCTTTATCTTGAGTCTTTTAAGAACCACCTCCTGCCTCCAACTTTCCATTAACAAGAGTTCCATGAGAGACAAAACACCAGTCTAATAAAACATGAGTTTCCTCTATCTTCTTTACAACACTCAAGACTAAACTAAACTAACCATGATCTTTCTGCCAATCCATAGGGCTAAGCTTGCCATGGCGTTTATGTTCATCAACATTAATTTCCACAAACCACAGACTTCCTATCTCTTCTTCTCTCATACCCTAATTCATATACATCTTCATGTGTGCATCTGAACCATCTGATTCCACTCCCCTCTCCCTGAGACCATTACATTATCCCCTAGGACTGTTGTAGGCAGTTGAATCAGATAGAAATATTATAGGCAGTCAGATGGGGCCAGGCCCTCAAGGAGACAAGATGGAAGGCAAGGTGACTACAGTTTTGCAAGAGACAAACACCACTGTTGTGGGCCAGACCTTAAAACAAAAGAAGAAACAAATAGAGCCACATACTTCCCTAGGAATGCACATCAGGGATTGATATTTTAAATAGGTATTATTCACCCTAAGAGCCTAAATGAGCCAGTAACCCAACCCCCAAACAGGAAAAAATCCTGTTCCATAGCCTGCTTGCTATGTGACTCCCTTCCCCATTCGGTATTGGCTTTAATCTATTTTACTTGAGCAATGGTGCTTGTAATCTCACTAGTCTCTGTCCCACCTCATACCCACCTAAGTGAGTGCCCATGTCTTCTCCACAACCTTAGACGCCTCACTGCATGGTTTTGCACTATAAAAGACCCTGGAAAAGTTTACACTATAAAAGACCCTGGAAAAGAGAGCTTCCAGAGGGACACCCTCGCAGGACCACCCCCTCCTGTCTCTCTCTCAGACAAGAGCTTTCTTTCCCTCAATAAATATGTTCTGCTCATTGATTCCATTTGTTCCTAAAATTCTTCGGTTTTAGAGAGCATGAACTAGTCCCAGGTACTTTTCAGGTTGGGGATCGGTTTTCTCTATATCATTTGGAGGTTCCCTATGGGAGGTCATCCACCCCCGACCAGTTTTTATTTCCTGCATCAGAACAATCATGCTCAGTCACCAGGAAACTCATTGTATTCTAAACTTCTCTCAACTTTCTAAAGAGAGAGCAAAGGGTCCTGTCAGAAGAATTTTTGGTTTACTATTAACCTTAGAAACAAGGTACCTGTGCTGGTAAATAACCTTATCTCCTTTTGGTATGTGCTAGAAAAGAAGAAAAAAATCAATTATTTTTTTAAAGCAGTAAATTTCTTTGTGGAAAGTTAAACTAATAAAAATTTTAAATAGTCCATGGATCAATTAATAAAAAATAATGGTGGGAATAAGTGAAGGAATTAAAATGAAATAATGCAAAGCATAACCAAAGTGCATAGCAAGTATAAATATTAAGAGATTACCTAAGACTTAACTACAAAGAAATGATTTCAATGTCAAAACCCTGAAAGAAACCCTGACATGATTTTGTCAATATACTATTAATTATTCACATTTATAGTAATGCTTAGTATAGTATTATTTTAATGGTTGTCTTAATTACTCTTCTTTCATTGCTGGGACAAAATACATGATACCCAAAGTTGAGGAAGGAAAGGTTTATTTAGCTCATAGTTTGTAGAAATTTCAGTTGATAGTTAGCTGACTTCAAGGCAGAGTGTTACATGATAGTGAGGCAGCAGGTCACGGTGGCAGAAAACAGCAAAGAGCAAAGGGAGTGGCAGTGGCTGCAGTAGCTAGCTAGCCTCGCTTCCCTCCTTATATTGTGGTGCAGATTATCCATCCCAGGGCAGGTACAGTTTGCATACCCACAATCTCAGCTTTGAATCATTAATTAATCACAAACTCTAGAAGCTGCTCCATGACTGCATGAGGTTTTGGGGAGACAACTAGACAAACCATAACAATGGCATACAAAAATATGTATAGGTTGACTCAATATAAACAATATTTTGCTTTTCTGATGATGTTATAAAAGCTGTCACACAAATCCACAGATCATTTTGATAAAATGGAGGAAAATGTTACTAAAGACTGAGGATGGAAGGAGGAGAAATTGGTCAGTGGGTACACAGTTGTAATTAGAAAGGTAGACAAACTTCTAGTGTTGCTCAGCACTATGAAACAGGGATCTACTGTAGGCCATATTCTGTACCCATCTGTAGCCTGCTAAGAATGGGCCAAAGAAAAGACAGAATGGCAGGTTAACAAAGGCAGCTTCATTGTACTCACTGCTGCTCCCATCACTCTAGTTACTGCCTGAGCCCAGCTTCCCGTCAGACCCTCCTCAGCATTAGATTCTCATAGAAGCATGAATCCTACCTACTAGAACAAATAGGTAGCTAACTTGCATGCTTCCTATGAGAATCTAATATAATCATAATAGAAATAAAGTACACTGTACATGCAATGCATTGGAATCATCTGAAGCTACTTCTCTCTCCCTGTTCTCACCTACACCCAAAAAAACTAGGAACCTGGTGCTACAAGCAGCTGTGCCTGCCGTGTGACTGTAGGTAGCAGTATGGTGTTGTACATCTCAAAATAGCTTGGAGGGCAGGTTTTGAAGATTCTCACTACAAAGAAATAAGAAATAAGAACTGGGCAAAGGGTGATAGCTCAGCAGCTTAAGCTTCTACCTGGCAAGCACAAGGTCCTGAGTTTGGACCCTGGGAATACAAAAAAAAGAGATCTGATCACAATACTTCACATTGTTTGCTTGTGTTGCAATTCCAATTATTCCCCTTAAGTAGGTACAACTATATTGCTCTTGTTAGGCAACAAGTACCACTCACAACTCTCCAAATTCCATCTCACTTTATACTTCCTTTCTGCATCAGTGACAAGCCTTATCTAATCTCTTAAAACACATTTACTTTATATATATATATATAAAGTATATAAATATTATATACTTTATATAATAAATAATATATACTTTATATAATATATATACTTTATATAATATATACTTTATATAATTATATACTTTATATAATAAATATATAATAAATAAATATTATAAATATATATATATATATATATTATGGCCAGCTCAGCCTGCCCTGGGGGTGGGGCTAGTGCAGCATGTGGTGTTGGGGATCAAACCACGGTCCCTGCAGTTGCCTAAGCTTTCCTAAGCAGGTGCTTTAGACCACTGAGCCACCTCACTGGCCCCTTGAAACACATTTAAATGTCAACACATGGAAGAATTTCCCTTGAGAATGTCTATTAAACTTAGCACTGTAAGAAGCTATCCCTTATGAAATAAACCCAATTTTATAGCTATTTAAATACAAAGACATCTAAGAGTCAAAGAAATGCGGCAGCTGTCACTTGTCTCCTGAATGGGTCTATGTAGGGAACTGTTGGTCTCTCCGTGTGATCTGTTGTACACAAGGAGAAACCACTACAGGAATGAAGAAATGATAGACACAAAAACAAGAGCTGGGTCAGGTGGTGGCCCATCTGCCTCGATGGCCTGAAGGCTCTCAGAACAACATTATAGACATTTATTTCTACCTTTGAAAAGTTAGTAACTTGTGATACAAGTTTGCTGATATTAACCAGCCAAGATGCTTATCTCAGGGCTGAAGTAGCTGGACTGCTCTATGCATTGAGGCCTACTCCTGCTTTCAGATACTTGATCAACTTCCAGCTTCTGTGGCTCCCAACAGGTCTGAGGCTATTTTAAAGCTGTTGGGAGGAACCTAACCCAATTTACACATAGAATGGGCTTTTGTAGATAAATGGATGCAGCTAGAGACTATATTGGTAGGTAAAATAGATCACAATCACATGTGCAAACATTGTATTATCTCGCTAGTGTAGGAACCTGAAAGAGTAATGAAAGTCTGAAGGGTATAATAGATACTGTGAAAGGGAAGGAAATTGTTCTTTATTTTTTAAAAATTTATTTATATTAATATTAATGTGAAAGAAACAGCAATGAGACAGTTTACAACAGGATAAAAGGCCACACAATAATTAATTATTCTTTAGATGAATCTTACACATTTATATCTGGTAATGTGAACAACTAATTTGAGGATAGCATCATGTAGTACAGCAATCATTGCTGAACTCTTTTTACTTTGTGTAGTGAAATCCCATATCATTTCTAACGCTGCTTCTTTTCTTTATATCTCTATTTTGTATTCTTTAAAAATAAAAGTTACTTTCCAGCAAGGATTAAATTATGCCCATGATTTTATGTCTTTCACCTAATTTGACAGTTTTATGCAAATTATGTTTACATGACATGTGGAGAACCACCTGAGCAGATCGCCTTGAAAGAAGATCGAGTATCTCCATTTTGGTTCATCCTGATCCTATTTCATTGTGTTGATATGTACAGAGCTGGCTAGGACTTCCTTTAATCCTTTTAATTGGCCTTAAGCAATGTATATTGGTCTAGCTGAGCTGCTGGTGATAGTCTTTGAAGGTGGCATGTTTGTTTCACTGGTAAGCTACACCTGTTGCTCTTCAATGTGAGCTGGGTCAACACAGGACAGAGAGCCAATGCTCCATGCTTCCAGCTGGAACTGAGCCTCAAGATAGAGGCAATGACTTCTTGGGGTTTGAAAGATTACATCAGAGCTGAAGCACCAGTCCCCTAAAATATTAGATACTATCTCAATAGCATAATGCAAATTACTTTCTCTGCATATCCTCTCTGCATAGGACAGAGGTAAATGTAGGCCACCTGCCTAGCTCAGTTTATAGTACTCACTTACTTCCCATAATTTTCAGTCATTCCTCCTTCAAGCCACTCATCCTCCACTGAATAAAACCTGAGTGCAGGCCTGTGTGAGCCTCTTTTGTTCCAAAAAGCCATCTTTGTGGCTGGATTTAGGACCCCATGGCTCCCCAGTAATTATAAGCATGTTTTCATGTCTTTACTTTTGCTGTGGATTGCACTAGGAGTGGTAGATTCGAATTAACTCAGTGGGATTCCAATAACATATCTTTGGGATTACAAATACTGACTTCTTGAACTGAGACGAGAACCTGGAGGGGACTCCTACAATGACACAATCAAAATCCAGAAATTATAATGTGTTTGGACAAAAAATAAAAATATCTTAACAGAGTCTTAAGTGGAAATTTCAAAAATTAATTACATTAGTGAAATAATTAAGTTTTATTTTCAAAGCTAAGCATCTGACTTTTTGAACCTAAAGTTTAGACAAGAATTTCCCTTCAGGGCTGAGGTATGGCTCTGGGGGCGGGGGTGTCATCTGCTATGTGCTGCACCCTGGCTTAAATTTCTATCACTGCAAAACAATAAACCAAAAAGGCAAAGTATTTCTTTTTAAATGGTTCAATTCAATGATTTTATTCAATGTTGGTGTACTGAGAAATATCTCAGTGAGTTTCTCTTGGTGACCATTATTATCTTCTGCGGTTAAAATTTTATAAAGAGTGTATCTTCTATTACATCGTCTTCACCCTGTGCTGACAAGGCTATATAATCCTGTACACATACATGGTCAATAATTCACTAGCCGCAGAAAAGCTTAGGGGAACACGTGAATCACTGTGGTACATATAAGAGGTACAAGAGCATTAGATAAGTCTATAAAGCATATCCTCTGAAACACTACATTTCATTGCCAAGGATGACTCATAAATACCTTCAGCTAACAAAGAAAATTATAAACTATGAAGCCCACCCTCTCCAGATGATAACAAAGCTTCTCACTGATAGCCTACCCTTATCAGTCTACTTCTAATAAAGTTCAAAATAGGAGTTTTTATCTTGTCTGCTCATTTCCTGTGAAATAGCCATACGGATTTCTCTGAAAAAATTAGAATTGTTATAGAAAAACTTCAGCTTTCTTGGAAGAAAGTATAGGTGTTTATTCTCCAAATGAGAAAACACAGAATGAGTTTCAGCATACAGAAATAAAAACACAAACACTGTACACACTGTACAACTAAAAATTTTTGACATTTTTAGTGTATGTTCTTATTATAACTCTATTGCTCTATTGATTGAAAAAAGTCTTTGACTATAAAAGAATGTTTTTTAAAAATAATTTTTGGAGTTCTTCTGTGTCCCTGGGATTCCCCCATCCTCCCTGAAGACTGTGAGGGAGACTCCCAGAAAGACCTAGTACCCCTAACCCCACCACCTTCAATCTTTGACAGAATTTTTCTGAGTTCTGGCCACCCACAATCACCTGGAAGACTGTCAGGGGATATGGTGTGCCCTTTGTACACCCCAACCCTTATTGGAACTCCACTGAGACCCAGCTGCTTGCCCTTGCCTGCAGGTCTTTGGAAGGCACCTGATAAGCTTTACCAAGAGCACTCATGCTCGCTGGTGCTTGACTGAGCTCCAGCCACCCATCATTGCCTAGGAAGATGGCCTCAGGGAACTGAACCCAGTGCCTGGAACACTATCACGAGGACTTTGTGGGAGCATTGGTGAGCCCTGCAACAATCCATTATTGAGAGAGCTTTGCAGAACTTTGGCCAGTACTCATCATGATCTGATTCTTCTTGAGCTACAGTTTGCACTCCCACCACCACAAGGTGAAAGCCACATTGAACTCCACACAATGGGAGCTTTGATTAGCCCACCCTGCCCTCCCACTCTCCTGAGAGCCTTGCTTACCCAAATAACTCCTACTATTGCTGTGGAATTGTGGAGAACATTAGAAGCTTCAAAAATGACAAAAGGGGGTTGGGCAAATAGCTGAGCAGATTAAAGCACCTATGAGTGGGTGCAGGGACTGGGGTCTGAACCCCAGGCCTGCTGTACCAGCCCCACCCACCCTGGACCGACCCCCAGGGCATGCTGAGATGGCAACTGAGACTAGGCTTGGTGGCACATTTCTGTAATCCTGGATCTTGGGAGGCTTTACACAGGCAGATCACTATGAATCACACCTAGTAGTGAGACTCTGAACACCTTGTAGACCATTCCCTAAAATACAAAAAAGAAAAAAGAAAGACAAAAGAAAAGAACAAAAGCCAATCTCAGACCTGCAACCCACAAAAAAAATAAGTCCAGAAGACAAGGTCATAAAAGAACTTGGAAGTCAAACACCTGAAATTTCTGAAATGATAGCAACTCAAGTAGAAAAACAACTCCATCAGGGTATGGAGGAAATCAAATAAGAAATAATTTCTCAGATAAAAAAGGAAATGACAACAGTCATGAAAGAATTGCCTAATACATCTAAGGGAGACATAGATTAAAAAATAGAAGGGATGGAAAATGATAGAAACATTGAATGAACGTACAGGAACAAATTAGAATACATCAAACAGATATTCAAGATATTAAAAATTCCATTAAGGACCATGGAAATAACTCAGTAGAATAAGCCCTTCCCTGGCCAGAGTAAGGGCTTGAGTTCAGTCCCTAGTCCTGCAAATAAATAAATAAATAAATAAATAAATAACATAATCCATTGATTGAGAGCTGGCAAACCATTTAAACAAAACTGAAGATACAATTTCAGACTTTGAAGATAGCATTGTAGCTAGTGAACATGATAGGAAAGATCTCTTAAAAATAACAAGAAAGCAAGAAAACACAATATAATAATGGCGAGATCATGCAAAGAAAAATAACATAAGATTAATAGGTATCAACAAAACAGCTGGAGTTAACATATTTGATGGAAAGATTTTTTGCAGAAGTAGTAGCAAAAAATTTCCCAAGCATGGAGAAAGAATCAGAGAAATAGTTAAGTGAGGCATATAGAACTCCAGCTAGCCATAATAAAAATAAGTCTTCACTCAGACATATAGTAATCAAGATTCTAGAAATTGAGAAAAAGAATAGAATATTAAAAGCTGTTAGAGAGAAGAAGCTAATTACCTATAATGAAAAGCCCATCAGAATCATGGCAGTTTTCTCAACATACACCATCAAATCAAGATGAGCTTGGAGAGAAATATTTCAGGTCCTGAAAGAAAACACCTTCCAGCCCAAATTGATGGGCTCCACAAACTATCAAATTTAATGGAGAGATTATATACTTCCATGACAAAGTACAACAGAAGAAATTCATGACAACCAAACCAACACTACAAAGAATACTCACAGATATTTTAGAAAGAGACAAGATTACCACAACTTCAAGAACAAGAAAAGAGAGCCCCCAAGCAGAGCAAGCAATTAAGCAGAGGAACAAGTAGGGATCCTACAGTAGAAAAACAATATGACAAAGATAAGCCAATCCTTATCAGTTGTAACCATCAATGTAAACAGCCTCAATAATCAAAAGAAACAGACTGGCACAGTGGATCAATAAACAAAATATAACAATGTACTGCATTCAAGAAACATAATTAATTGAAAAAGAAATTAATAGACTGAACATCAAAATATGGAAAACAATGCTCCATGCCAGCAGAAACTAGAAAATAGCAGGGGCAATGACTCTGTTTGTTGACATTGTGAAATTCAAACAAAAAATGACTAAAAGAGATAAAGAATATTACTACATACATTTAAGTGGAAAACTGCAAGAAGAGATACAAATTATAAATATATATGCACTCAATCTAGGAGCACCAATTATATAAAACAAATATTAACAGATATGAAAAACCAAATGAACAATAACATGATTGTGCTGGGGAAATTTAACACTTCACTGGCGCAAAGAGATAGGGTTCACAGAGACAACAATTGAGACTGGGACTGGTGGTGTGCACTTGTAATTCCAACTCTTTAGTGGCTATGAACAAGCGAATCACTACAAATCCAATCTAGTA
>PVKN010038040.1:0-11139 GCA_004027915.1 Capromys pilorides
TATTTTATGGTTTCAAGCTCTTTGTCTTCACTTGACTTTGTACCTGGGCATGATGCTTCTTCATCCTTTTCTTTTTCTCTCTTCCCCTCAGCCCCTCTTCATCTCCTTATTTACAAAAGCTGTGTTTTTATTATTTTTTTCCTCATTTGTTTTTCTGTTTATTTTTGTAGCACTTGGTGTTCAATCCAGAACCTTTGCACTGAGTTATGTATTTATTCATTCATTTCATTCATATTTTGAAACAAGGTCTTGCTAAATCACTAAACTGCCCAGGTAGGGCTCTAACTTTTGATCTTCTTGCCTCCGCTTCCTGGAGTGCTGAGACTGCAAGTGTGGGCCACTTAGTCTCTTACTACAACTTCAGGAGTCCAGACTTCCTGCCCTAGTCCATCCTGTGTTTTATAACCATGTCAGTGACTAGAGTTGCCCTTGATCAGGCTCTACCTGTCCTCAGAACATCGCTGGTTCTTTCTTAGCAAGGATTTCTTTGTGTTTGGGCTGGGACCCTTCCCCCAAAATTCTAGCTACAGAAAAATTTGCTTTCTCATTCAAGCTCAGCTCAAAACATATCTGTGCATATAGTCTACCCTGCTGTTCACACCAGAACAACATGTCCCTATGTTTTACACTGAATCAAGGGCAACCGTGACACCCTGGACGAGGCTGTTTCTTGTCCTCCAGCATTTACGAGGGTCACCCTTCGTTGTGGATTTCCCTCTCTACCCTACTGGACTTTATTTCCTGAGGGTTTGCATTCCTGGCCTCCTGCAATGTCAAGGCACATGATTGGTGTGCTTAGTATCAGTGACCAGCTTTACTATTGATGTTTAACTTGGTCATAGTAACTGCATTCTTGCCAGTGACCAGTTTAGGCAGGTACCCAGCAGAACTTTCTGTGGTGATGGAAATGTGGCCACTGTGACTTAAACACTTTCCCTTGTGTTGAATTTGGATTAATTTAACTTTAATTACCACATGTTGTTGGACACATGTTGTTGGACAGCGTGGCTCAGGTAACAGTAATGGTAGGTGACTCAGTTTTGCAGTGAAAAAACAGAGCCAGTCCTTTCTTCCACAGGGTGCTGTCACACCTGGGTATGGTGCCTAGGACAGTAGACCTTCGTGTCACCTTGAGGGCGCAGTGGGGACAAAACCAGAACATGGAGGGCGGGGAGCAGAGAGGAATGATGGAAAGAACCTGACATGCCACCTCAGTGCTTCCTGCAGCTGCCCTGCCCTGGGACCACTCAGTGTGTGCTGAAGGACGCTTGCCTCCTTGCGAAAGCCATGTTGATTGATGCTTTTTGTACATTGCAGGCAAAATCATCAAAAATTATGGCGCCATCCTGCTAAATCAAGCAGAATGAGGGAGCAGGAGATATTGTGCCTACATGATATTTTTAGATATCTCATAAAGGGATGCAGGAAAATTATGTAAAAGGAAACACTTATGGAAACTTTATGTGTCTAAAGTCTGAGCTTGTCTAAGCCAACAAGTGGGGTGTGAGAGTTGTCACTGAGTGGAAAAAAGGAAGAATTTTGCAGCCGGTATCTGTGACTATGGCTCCGCCAGGGCTTCTCTTGCACTTCCTTCCACCACAGGGCCCTGTTCTGTGGGAAATCCTTCCTTATAATTCAGGTAGGGTTGGCCCTGCGTCCCCTGGTCACAGGGATGGGCTGAAATGGCTCTGGCCAGTGGGACATGCCATTCTCAAGCCATAGTGACTGACTGAGGAACGCTCATGAGGATTTTCATTAATATTTGGTATATGAATGTACATATTATGTACTACACAGATGTTCTAATAAGTGAAAAATCACTCAGTACTTCAACAATGTAGACACTAGAAAGGAGCAGAGGTATATCTTTTGTTTTAAACTCTGTGGCTATAGATCATAGGATTTCGAGAATTTTTTGAGAATAAAGCCAATCTCAGAATCCGGAGAAAAACTGGGCTCAGAGATAGGGGAGATGGAACCCCGATGACACTGCCTAAGTCCCTGAGTGCAGCCATGCCTGAAGCCAAAGCCCCCTTTCAGACTTCAGTGCACAACATGTGCTGTTCTGAGCTATGCTAAAGCCAATTTCATGGACCCTCTTGTGACTGCAGTGGAAAGAGTCCTGAGAGACTCAGTAGGGGATTAACCAAGAGGGAGGCCCTGGGTCTGTGACCAGAGTGGAGTCACATGCAGAGAAATGTGCAAGACAGAAGAACTGCTGAAGTGGCACTAGGTGACCTGAGGCAAGAGGCTGCAAAGTCAACAAATACAGATTTGGGACAAACTGATCTGGGTTTTAAAATGAGCTCAACTACTTACTAGTTCAATAAATTAGAAAAGTCAACATTCTGGCTCTCAGTTTGGCCACCTACGAAATGGGAAAAAGATACCAGCAAGTTAGTTCTCAGAAGGAACATACTGTTCATCAGTTCCTTCTGCCCGACAGAATTGGGCAGACTGTGTTTTGCTAGTCACTGCTGGTTCCTGGTACCAGAGTGATACAGGGACCAGAGCTGCTGTAACAAAACTGTTCAAGACCAGGCATGGTGGTGTGCACTTGTAATCCCAGATGTTGGGAGGCTGTAAATAAGTGGATCACTACGAGTCCTGTCTAGTAGTGAGACCCTGAACACCCTGAAGAACCTTCCCTAAAAATACGAAAACAAAACAAAACAACAAAACTTCAAATTTACTGCTTGCATTGCTTGGATTTTCTTTTCTCCTGACCACCTCTTCCTTTTCTCTCTTTCATTAACAACCCTACTGGTTTCAGCAGAAAATAACGACAACTGCCCATTACTTGGGCAGGCACTCTGCTGTCGCGCCTCGCACACATCGCTTGGCTCTCGACAGTAATAATTCCAAGCATTCAGACTTCAATGCACAACGTGCGCTGTTCCAAGCTATGCTAAAGCCAGTTTCATGGACTCTCTTGTGACTGCAGTGGAAAGAGTCCTGGGTGCCACACGATGGTTTCAGTGTGTGTTCCAACACTCGTATGCTGGGAACTTCAACTTCGAATTCATGGGCATGCTATTTGGAGGTGGGGCCTTTCAGAGGTAATCAGGCTCAGAGGAAGCCATGGGGATGGCACCCAGGATGGCATTAGAAGTTTTCTCAGAAGAATAGGAGAGACCAGTGCTAGCGAGCTTGCTCTGGGGTGCCCCATGAGGCAGGAAGAAGGCCCTTCTCACCAGAAGTTAAGCAGAAACTGATGCCAGGCTCTGGTCTTCTCAGCCTCCAGAACCATCAGCTAATTCTGTTCTTTATATGTTACCCAACCTCACATATCGTGTTATAGCAACATAAAATGGACTGAGATGAACCACCAGTAGGCAGGTTAATAGACGCTAATTTAGAGAGATTAGTAACCTAAATATGCCTTTAGCCTAAGGCCAAGCCAGAAGAAACCCTAGGGTCATTGTTTATTCTTAGAATTTTCCTTCTTGAGAGAATTATGAAAGATGTACTGTTGTGTTCAATTTCAAAACAGTTACCTGTGTAACTGAAGAAGTGGCAAGATGTCAGTTACAATAGGAAAAAGTGGAAACTGATCCAGTGAATGCCAGAAGAGAGAATGTATCCGATTGCAGTTCCTCCTGGGATACAGGTAAGATGATGTTCTGAAACTTCACACAGGCTGATCCAAACCAGAGATTTTAGATAAAATTAATTTAGATTAAATTAAAAAGGAACTCTTTTAGAATTTCAGAACTAGAAATGAAATGTGTATAATTTTTCTTTTATTATTATAAAATTCTTCAAATGAAGCCCAAACATTCACTGCTATCATCCTCCTTTCCCTTATGCGCCCACTGCTATCCTTGAGGGCTTTTTGTCATTTAGATGATCCTATTTTGATTAACTATGCAATCTTCACTGGGACACAAATAAACTTTTGTTCCCCTGGAAATGGAGAAATTGAGAGGCAGTCTGAGAATGGCAGTCTCCAGAGTAGAGGAAAAGTAGTGGTCATTACCACTGATTGCAGCAGTCGGGGTTGGTGGAATGGGTTGCTAGAGCTGAAAAGAATGCGATTGGTCTATATGAATTAATATGGGCAAATGCTGACAATATATTTACACATTAAAAAATTAACTTGCAGAATAACATCTAGAATAAAGTGTTTATTTATTTTGTGGGACTAGGGATTGAACTCAGGTCCTTGTGTTTGCCAGGCAAGCACTTATTCTGCTGAGCTATCTCCCCAGCTCCTGAATAAAGTGTTTTTTTAAAGAAAAGATTCTGAGAGAAAAACATGAACTTTCTGTTAGTTGTTACTAAGATTTCTTGGAGTAAAGCAAAAGATTCTGACTTGTAGTTTTAAACATTGCTACATAGTTTAAGATTTCAGGTCTTTCCTTTCTATGCATTTGGTATAGGGTCTCACTGGGCAGCTCGGACTTGTGGTGATCCTCCCGTTTTCAGTCTCTCCAGCGCTGGGATTACAGGCATGCACCACCACACCTGGTCTCGGTGGCCCACTCAGATCACCTGGGGTGGGGCTGGTACAGCATGTGGTGCTGGGGATCAAACTCCAGTCCCTGCACTTGCCTAAGCAGGCGCTGAGTCCATGGAACTATCTCACCTGCCCAGTTTTGGGTCTTTTAAAATTTCCTTTTCACAGTGAGCTAGTTTTCTTTCTGTATTTATAAAATTTAAGTTGAAATTAATGTTGAATTGATGAGTACGAAGGAAGACAAGCTGAACTACTGATGTTGTAAAAATCAGTTTCTATGTTCTATGTACTTTGTCGTGTGTTTGTTTTTAAAGCCCAGAACTGGTTTTCAAATGATGAAGTTTTAAGGAAGTTTGTCCCTTCAAGTGAAAGCCTGATGGCCTCTTAACCTGGAAAAATCTTTCCAGGGAATTGAGCTAGACCAACTCTCCCCATTTGTAAGGTGTCCCTGTCATATCTGTAGTCGTGGGCAGAATTAATTTTTTTTTTTCAGTACTAGGGACTGAACTCAGGATGCTGTGCTTGCCAGACAAGTGCTTATTCTACTGAGCTATCTCCCAGGCCCAACTAGGCAGAATTAAAACAAACTAAATTTTTAAAATATCCTGCATATTTAGATAAAGTATTTACTTTACCTCCATTCTTCTAACATTTATTTTGCAGCTGCCTCTTGGCAAGTGCTTGATAGTGAACACCACGCCTCCGCTCAGGGAAGCAAAAGTAATAGGTGATCTTATGGCTTTTCCACCCGAAGCTGCATGTGGTCAGGGGTGAGGCTTTCAGGGGTGGCTGGATCTAGAGTGCGGGATGCTGGGACTGATTTGTGGTGCACTGCTAGGACCAAGGGCACAGGGAATAAGGCTGTGAGTGCTACTCCTCTCCTCCAAGCAGCCTGGACAACAAATAAGGGATAGGAAGAGCTGTGATCTCTCTGGAGTGCTTTGCTACCTTGTACGCCATGAACTTTTCTCCCCTTCAGTGCCTGTCTGTCAAGCTACCCTGCCTTGGAGTTGGCTGATTATGGGATGAAACCTCTACAAATTGAGCCAAATAAACACTTTTTCCTTTAACTTTCTGTGTCAGATATTTTGTCTCAACAATGAGAAAAGTAATTGAGAAAATGACGCAAAGTAACATTAGTATTGCAACAAAGGTTTCCTCTGTGCCCTGTTTGTTTGTATTACATGCTGGGAATACAAAGGGGAGGAATGTGCTACCCAACTCCTGTAGGCTTGTGGTCTAAGCAACATAGAGTGATAGAAATATCATGCAACCATATGAGTGTAATGAAATTATTTTTTCTAGCAGTCACATAGAAAAGAAACAGGTGAAAATTCCTTTTCAAATGAGAAAGGGACCAATAATTAGAGGGAATGTGAAGGGAGGGTAGGGGAAAGGCATGAAAAAAAAGAGAGAGAAAATTGCAGAAAAGATGCAAGTAGAGATTTGGTAAATGGGGAGGGTGCCAAAAGCTGAAAGGAGCAGGGAGGGACGGTAGTGCTAGAGGACAAGATAAAGAATCAGGCTGTGTATCAGCTCTCCATGTTGAGCACAATCACTATGTACTGTAAATGTGTACTAATACAAAAAAACCACACACCTTTGACTTTTTTGTAACAGTATCATTTCAACATGTTATCAAGATAACACTATTGGGCTGGCAAGATAGCAGACTAAGCACCTGCTTAGGCACTCTGAGCTGGCCTGAGAGTGGTGCCCACCTTGCCAGCATAGTGGTGCACACCTGTAATCCCAGTGCTGGGGAGGCTGAAACAGGAGGATTGCTTTGAGTATGAACTGCATGGTTAGACCCTGCACCAAATACACAGAGAAAAGATAACACTGTCATCGAGATAGTTTATAACTTTTCATACTGCACTTCATATTTAGTATGTATCTCACATTTACAAAACATCTATATCCAGGTTACATAGCACTCAAGTGCTCATGCCCCCGATGACTGGTACCTACCATATCAGACAGGGCAGATCCAGAGGTAGGAGGCTTGTTAAGAGTCATCTCAAAGCACTGCGCTAAGAGCTCCTTCCGGGGCATGGCCAGCATGCTGTGGGGGACCGACCTCCTCACGCGCAGGGTTGGATGTGTGACACAGGCGGACAGGCAGGCTTCCTAGAGGAAGAGACACGTGGACAAGGTAGGTGGAGGCATCATGGGGAGACTGCATCCAGGAGGTAGGACCAGCAGCCTGAAGACTGGGTTCAGGAGCTTCGAACAGGGCCACACAGGCAGAACTCATCACTGTGTAGTTATAGCTTGCAAAAAATCCAGAAGAATTTTTTTTTTTTTTTTTTTTTTTTGGAAAGCTTTTAATAGAAAGAACAAGACTGAGACAGAAGAGGAAGTTGAGAAGAAGGACTGGTAGAGAAGGAAGATTATTTTTTTCTTTTTTTATTTTTAAATCAATGTATATTAGTAACATAAAAAATGTGATTTATTTTGGTATATTGGGCCAAGCACATACCCTTTTGATTATTTTTATCCTTGCTGCCCTAAGAGGGAAGATTTACCTCTACACTGAGCTAGAGGAACATTTTGTCACAGTCATGCCCAGTGGGTGGTGTCAGGCCAGGTTTGGCCCCTGAAAGCCCCAGAGCCAGGCCTTTCATGGAGAAGGCAGGCCACAGCACTGTCCCTGGTGGCCCCACTGTCCCTGGTTCTGCAGTTCTTCACCCTCCTTAGCTAGGATGCTGTTGACTATTGACATGAAAATAAGTGCACCGGAGCTTGTTGAAGATACGACATTGAAAAAAAAATATTTTTCCAGGGTTTACCCAGAACTACAAGTTCCTGAGCAGGCCTGGCCCCTGCTGGGTGCCACGAGGGGCCCCCTGAGTGCAGCGTGCCTTTTGGAGACTTATCTCTAAGCCCTGGCGTGTGGTTGGCACTGCCCTGGAAAGGACCCCTCTGCATGTTCAGTATGTGTCCAGGCAGAGGGTGTCTGAGCAGGACACCAGTGCGCAGCGCAGCCTCGGACGAGCCACCTCCTCTTGGAGCTCTCTCTGCTCGTCTGTGAAGCTCAGGACTCACATTTACCATCAGCGCACCGTGTCCCAGCCAGAAGGATGACAGCCACACACCCAAACACTTGGATCTTAAGAAACACAATGTTGGCCAAATGGATTATGCTTAGAATAATTCCTGGGAACTGGACGGACTGGTCCAGTGAGAAGCTGGGGCCCTCGATAAGGGCTGCCTCTGCCCACCCCACCTGTTCCCCTCCCTCCCAGGTCACAGTTCTAGGGCAGCAGAGCAGCCAGGAGTCAGGCTGGGTCATAGGCTGAGAGGCTGGAACCAGCTGAGGCTGCCTGGGACGGGGCTTGTGTACCCTTGCCTTGGCCTGGCTCACTGGGCCTTTAATAATGCAATAATACCCAGCCTCTGCAGCACACAAAGGCTTTTGGAAAGCAGCAGATCAAAGCCACTTTGTTCTGCTCTTGCCCAGAACAGCACACACCCATAGGTGTCCCACAGGCATGGGCTCCTTGGCGGCGGCTCTCACTCCCCTCCCCCACTGGAGAAGCCATGGATGGCTTAGAATGAAAACAGCATCTGAAAGGGCTCTCTACAGAGCAAGCCAGCGTGAGAAGGGCACGTTGGAAAGCTGCATGTGCTTTCTGCTGAGCTCTCTTCCCCAGCCTGTTGGCCCCTGCAGGATGCTGCAGCCAGTTCATCACCAAGTCACTGGGGGCCCAGCGTGACCCTTCATGCAGCAGTGTGTGGGTGGCTGTGGAGACAAAGCCTTTCCTCCTCCCTGCTCTGGGTTGGGCAGGCTTCTGCACACCTGCTAGAGGGACAGCTAGAGCTGCAGGAGGTGCCACCTCTCCCTGCAGCAGTGGGACCCTGACTGGGCCCTGGCCCCCAGGCCCCTGGTCCCTCACCCGCTCATCTCTCTTCACTGCCATTCTCCAGTGTCCAAACAGAGCTGGGGAGTAGATGGGCTGAGCCAGATGGGATCTAACACTTGCCTCAGGTGCTGATGAACAGGACAACAACCCAGAAAGTGAAGGAAACACAGCTGACACCATCGAGGGAGGCACTAACCCACGTGGTTACTACTCTGGGTACAGCAATAACGAGTGCTACATTTATAGCCCCGGTTGGCATCTTTTTTAAAAGCTGTATTTTGTTATTATAGGATCTCACTGTGCAGCTTGGACTCACAGTGATCCTCCCGCTTTCAGCCTCCCCAGCACTGGAATTACAGGTGTGTGCCACCAGGCCTGGACTCTGTGACAGGCTCAGCCTGCCCTGGGGGCGGGGCTGGCACAGCATGTGGTACCCAACTGTGGTCCCTGCTCTTGCCTAAGCTTGCCTAGGCAGGCGCTTTAGTCTGCTGAGCTATCTTGCCAGCCCTTAGTTGACATCTTGAAGTAGGTGGGTCTTATAAATGACAGCAGAAGAAATTGGTGTCTATGCTGAGTTATGCATTGAAAAAGAAAATCTTGGTGTGAATGGTGGTGGCACAGGCCTACGAATCCCAGCACTTGGGAGATTGCAGCAGCAGGGTCATTGCGAGTTCAAGGTTAGCTTGGGCTGCATAGCAAGACTGTCTCAAAATAGAAAGAGAAGGAAGGAAGGAAGGAAGGAGGGAAGGAAGGAAGGAAGAAAGGAAGAAAAAGAAGAAAGGAAAGAAGACAGACAGAGAGGAGAGAGAGAGAGAGAGAGAGAGAGAGAGAGAGAGGCAGGCAGGCACGCAGACAGAAAATCTTGGCGGCTGTCTAAGAAAGGAGGACTTTCCAGCGCATATATGTCTGTGGGCTTTTTAAATTGGTGGATAAAATTATATGTATTGATCATGCACAACATAATGTTTAAAAGTATTCGTAACTGGAACGGTGGGCCGCGGCCTCCTCAGGAGTCCCCTCCCCTAGTGACTCCTGCCGCGGTGTCTCCCCTGCCGCCTGAGAGTCTCGTGCGCTCGCCCCTCCCGTCCCACGGCAGTGAGGCACTCTTCAGTCAGCATCGCTCCATCTTTTTAAATTCATTTTATCTTTTGCATTTTAGGGAAGGGTCTACGGTGTGTTCAGGGTCCCACTACTAGGTCGGACTCGTAGTGCTCTACCTGTTTACAGCCTCCCAAGAGCTGGGATTACAGGTGCACGCCACCACGCCCAGTCCCAATTGTGGTCTCGGCGCGCCTCGGGTGAGGGGGCAGCACGGCAGGCCCGGGGATTGAATACCCCGCACCCCATCGGCCGTCGTCGCTGTGCCTGCTTACAGGCACTTTAGTCCGCTGAGCTATTTGGCCGGCCCTAGTATCTTTCCATCTTCTCCACCCTCCATTACCCTGCCCTCTGGCGACACTATTCTACTCTCTATGTTGATGAAATCCACTTTTTTAGATTCCATATGTGAGTGAGGTCCTATAGTACTTGTCTGTGTGCCTGGCTTATTTCACTTAACATCGCATCCTGTCGATTCATCCCAGCACTCAGGAGGCTGAGGCAGGTGGATCGTTGTACGTTCAAGACCAGCCTGGGCTACAAAGTGAGCTCAAGGCCAGCCTGAGCTGCATAGAGAGACCCTGTCTCAAAAGGACAAAAAAATTTTTTTAAACAAAATTTCAAAATAGAGTTTGTGACTCTCTTTCTGGACAGGTGTAGGTATCATTTGGGGCCAGAGATACAGCTCAGCAGTGTTAGCTTAGCAAACACAGGGTCCTGAGTTCAAACCCTGATACTAACCCCCCCAAAAAACAAGGAAAGCCTTGTTTCAGATTCATTGATACTATCATAAATGACAAAATATTAACTCATTATGGCTGAATTATATATATTGTATAATATTCTTTGTCCATCCACTGGCTAAATCAGGCACTAGCTGATTCCAAATCCTGTGCTTTCGTACCATAGGAGTGTAAATGTCTCTTTGAAGTACTGACTTTATTCCTGTTGGACACATACTCAGTGTCACATGATAGTCTATTTGTTATGTTTCGAGGAACTTCATGTGTCTTTGCACAAAGTCTACGCTAACTTACGTTCCCACCAATGGTGTGCAAGGGCTCTTTTCTTTCCTTGGGATATTTTTTCTTTCTTTAATTATTTGCTGTGGAGTGGGCAATGCCAGCCCCTCTTCCACCCTCGGATGATGCCACCAGGAGAGTTTCCCTTGCTCGTGAGGGCTACGAGAGCAGATCTGGGCAACATTCAGCAAGCTGCCGAGATCTGTCCCAAGCTGGCATGGGCCAGAAGACAGCTACTGCAGATTCTTGGTTGAGAAGATGAGGAGACAGCTGCCAGGGTTCCACAGGGGAGCACCGGGTACCATGTCAAAGTCTGGAGGAGGCCCTCAGCCCTTGCCCCTTCAAGCCCTCCTTCACGGTAAGTTTATACAAGAATTCAGAGTTGCTTCCTAGGAGAGAGATGAAGTATTTACCTGGGCAGCATACCTGGCTAGTGGCTTTGGCATCTCCCTAGCTAGGACCACCTGCAGCTTGCTTGCTGTTTTCTATTTTTAGCATTATAATAAAATATATAAAAAGAATAAGCTAGGCAGGATGGTTCATGTCGTCACGCCAGCACCTTGGGAAGCTGAGGCAAGGGGATCACACATTTGAACTCAGCCTGGACAACTTGGCAAGGTCTTTTCTCAAAGTTAAAAACTAAAGAGTCCAGCAATGTAGCTCAGTGCAAATGCCCCCCTGTACATGCACAAGT
>PVKN010038041.1:0-11136 GCA_004027915.1 Capromys pilorides
TGGTCTGTCTCTGTGTACTGTACTGGGGATTGAATCTAGGATCACTAAGAGGCATGGTCAGCCTCTCCAAACCCCACTTTATGTTTGGAGACAAGTTCTCACAAGGTTGCCCAGGCAATTTCAGACTTGTAATCATTCTCTGAAGACCAGTTTGTAATGATGAAGATTTCTGCAAATTCTTGAATTCTTGCAAATGCTAAAATTCCAGTCACCCTCTGATGGCTTGAAAACACAGTGCTGTGTCTCTGATGAGGATTAATCTAACAAATATAATACCATTGATCAAAAATCATTGGACACAGCCATGTGTGACAGCTTATGTGTAACCTAAGTTATTTGGGAGGCTAAGGGAGGAGGATTCCTAGTTTGAGGTCAACTTGGGACAACTCACAAACCCTGTCTCAAAATAAAAAAGGTTGGGGATCTAACCCATTGCTTAGACAGGTTGAGAAAAGTTGGAAGTAACCCGTCAATTACACCATTCAAGAGACAGTGAAATTTGACACCTTAAAGAAACAGCTACAGAATCTGTCTCGTCAAATAAGAAAACTGAAGCTAAAAAAGTTGAAAGACTTGACTTCACTCAGATCTTAGAACAAAATAAATGATTTGAGGAAAGGTATATATGTTAAACTACGATTCAGTATATACATTTAAAATTCCGAAAATATAAAAACTACTAACCATTCTATAAGCACTCCTTTCAAAACGTTGACCATCTTTCCCCAGTCAGAAGGTGCAGATGTCTTCAAGAATACTAGTGAGAGGATAAAGGAGACACAAAATTCCAAAGCATCAACTTCAATATACTTTTGGTTTCATTTCATTGTTTTATTTTAGTTTTGCTGCTCCAGGGATCAAACTCAGGACTTTGCGCTTGCCAGGCAGGTGCTTATGCCACTGAGTTATCTCCCTGGCTCAATATACTTTTGGGATTGACTTCTGAAATGAGGCAAAATGGTGAATAAAAATCTATGAAAGGGAGAACAAGAAAACAACACTTTTCATAGTTTATAAAACTAAAATGGTCTACTTGGAATATTAACCATGTATAAATATTACTTGCAAGTAAACCCAATGAACAGCAATGAATGAATCCCAGTGAAGCATATTTCTACATTATTAACACATTCAAGCCAAAGGCAAAAGTGGTCCGTTTTTCTAAAGGATTTCATTCTCAGCCAGAATGATAAAAGGCAAAATCCTGGAAGGCAGAAATTACAGTGCTCCAATCATCTCATTTTATAGAGCAGGAGACACAGTGAAGATATTTAGCAACAGTTCTTAAATACATTGCATTCCTTAAGAATACGTCTGGAAAGACAGTGTATCCCAAATTAACCTTTTTCTACCTTCACACCTGGGAGCGAAACAAGAAGCTCCCACGGGAACTTACAGCCTCCCAGTCCCACCCCGAGAGGTCGTGGAACACAGCCCTATAACCCACAGCCGCAAAATGGGCTCTGGGACTTCTCCTCTCTTGGTCCGCTTTATTCCGTACCAGCCGTTCACCATTCACCCCACTTTCTCCCGTCTCTTAAGGTCCACCACGCACCTCCACTCGCGCACGGTAAGCGCCTTCGCGTCGCCGACACAGAGCGCCTGCGTCCTACGTCGCCACGTAAAGGACGCTCCTGTGGGCGGAGCACGTCGGTGAGGGGCGGGGAGAGGGCGGGGCCGATCTTGGCCGGGGCGGAGTCACGTGCGGCCAGAGGCAGACGGGAGGGGGGTGCAGGCTGCCAGCGGCTAAGAGGTGTAGGCGTTCCTCTTGGTGGGGTCCCCTGGGAGCGGTTGGGGGCCGGCCGAATCCGCGCCCTGGCAGGTAGGAAGGAGAAGAGAGCTCGAGGGGAGTCGGTGTCGAGGAAGTCGGTGCTCCTGAGACCAGCGGGCTAGTGGCGTGGGCGGTGACCCGTCGCAGCGCTCCCGTGAGGGGTGCGCGGTCCCTAGAGACCCGCTGACCGGCCGCGGGCGTGGGGACCTCTCTCTTCGATCCTCCGGAACCCGGCTTTTCTTTCCGGTTTGCTACGCTTCTCTGGCAGCTACCCAGGCCCAGAGTAGAGAGCCTGCCGGGGGACGCGCTAACCCGGCAAGGGTAGTCACGTAGAGATGAGGGGTCAGCGTCATCGTCGCTCCTGCGCCTTGTAGATCACAGCGTCTCGCTCTTTTCTGGCCCTGGAATTTGAGTAGATTGAGCATTGAGAGTCTCCAACCCGGAGATCATTTTACAGTGAGACTCAAGAGTTTCTAAAGTAAATTCCTTTTCCCACATTTTGCTCTGTATTCTGAGGACTTTTGTTGTTGTTGTTACCAGTTGAGGTCTTGCTGTTTCTTCTGTTGAATTGTGCCTCCAGTTTGTGTTTGTGTAACCCCTGCTTCTTTTTTGCCCTCTTCCTGCCACGCTGAGAATTGAACTCTGGGCCAGATTGGCCTTAATTTGTACTCCTATTGCTTCAGCCTCCTAGACTGCTAGTATTACAGGTATGGGCCATCACACGTGGCTATATGAGCTCTTAGGAACCTAGCTTTTCTCTTTCTCTTTTCCTCAAATCTTTTCCTCCAGTTGTCTTCCATATATCTTTTCCCTCTTTAAAAAGTTTGCCCCAAGTTGATTTATTCCCAAGTACCTTTGCTTTGCTTTTTTACCTTCTCATCTACTTTCTCTTCCTTGAGAATCAGTATGTTATCTCATGAGTTTCTTCACCTTGAGCTGCCACTCCCGAGTGCCAGGTCCTGGGCTGATGATGCCTGCGTATTAATGATCAGTGAGTAATGTTAGCTCCACCTCGCAAGCTAATTTCATTTTCACCTCATCCTTACTTCACAACCTGCTTTCCTTCCCATGCGCTTCTCAAGATCATCCAGATATAAAATCTCCACCCATTTATTCAGCAAGCATTCTGTGCCCTTGATGTGTACTAGGCACTATTCTAGACACTTGGGATGCAATGAGGAACTAACTTTAGTGGGGAGGGGGGCAAGAGACACTAATACAAATTAAGAAGAAGATGCAAGATGTTGATGTGACAGTGAAGAGGATTACTTGGTTAGGAAGTATCAGAAGTGGCCTATCTGGTGGCAAAGGCTTTTAACACTAGCACTCTGGGGGATGAAACAGGAGGATTGCTTTGAGTTCCAGGCCAGCATGGGCTACAAAGTGAGTTGAAGGCCAGCCTGAACTGCATAGTAAAATCCTATCTTTGAAAGATTTTTTAAAAAAGAAGAAAATGAAAAGAAATGGCCTTCCATTTAGGAAGATTTCTAAGTATAAAACCTCCATATACCAGAAGTAATTAACCAAAAATTTTAATAAAATATACTATTCATGATGGCATTCAAAACTGAAAGTATCTAGAAGTGGGTCAGACTACAGCTGTGTTGTTCTATAGGGAGAACATTATAATGCGGTATTGAAACAGATAAAAGACTCTGTAAATGATGAGATGTAAAGTATTCTTGGATGGAAAGACTCAATGTCAAAAGGTAACAGATTTCCCCAATGCTATAAATTTAGTGCAGTAACAGTTAAAAATGTTGTATGGTTTTTCCTGCAACTTGACATATTCAGCCAAAAATTTATATGGAAGCTAGAGCACAGCTGAGTGCAGTGGTGCATGTTTATAATCCAGCTACTCAGGATGCTAAGGCAGGATACTTGTAAATTTGAGGCTAGCCTAGGCAACATAATGGGACTTTTTTTTTTTTTTTTTGAGATTCCAGGCTGGTCTTGAATTCATAATAAAGCGCAGGCTGTTGAACTTGCAGCAGTCCTGCCTCAGCCTCTCGAGTGCTTGGATTATAGATGTGTGCCACTATTCTGGCGCCTGCTTGTTTTTTTGTTTGTTTTGTTTTTGTTCTTGTGTGTGTGTTTTGTTTTTTGGAAAGCCAAAGAACCAAGAACAGTTAAGCCAGGTGTGTTTTGTTTTGTCTTTGAGACAGGGTCTCGCTATGCAGTTCAGGCTGGCCTTCAGCTCACTTTTGTAGCCCATGCTGGTCTCAAACTCACACCGATCCTCCTGCCTCAGCCTCCCAAGTGCTGGGATTACAGGTGTGTCCCACCACGCCCGGTTCTGTTGTTTTGTTTTTTTGTGACAAGGTTATGCAGTATAGTAAAAGCTGACGTTGAACTCACTGTATAGCCCAGACTGGCCTCAAACTCTGCAGCAGTCTTGCTGTCTCAGGGTCCTAAGTGCTGGAATTACAGGGGTTGCACTACCACATCTGGCAAGTAAATCAGTTTTAAAGAAGAAAATTAAATATCCCTCCCTACCAAGTATAAAGCTTAATATGAAAGTGTAGTAGACATTGTGGGGAGGCATGGCACTGGCCTGTAAGCACAGCATTTGTGAGGTTGAAGCAGGAGAATCACAAATTTGAGGCCAACATGAGCTACACAAGGAAACCTTGTTTCAAAAATATATATATATATATATATATATATATATATATATATATATATATACTATTGATTCAGGGATAGAAAAACATATCCATGGAATAGAATAGTGTTTAGAAACATAGACATGAGCGTATGGAAGCTTAGTGCACCACTAAATAGTTATCCAAAGCAAGGGGAGAAACACAGTATTCAATAAATGATGCTGAGATGCATTACATCAATTTAGAATAAAGACAAAATTAGATTCCTATTTCATATCATAACAACTTCCAGCTGAATTACAGACTTTAATGTGAATGTTACATCTGTAAGATTTTTAGAAAAAACAAGTAACTTTATTATCTCTAGGAAAGATTTGTCTTTTGCTTACTTGATTGTAGTAAAATATCCATAAGGTTTACCATTTAATCTCTTTAAGCATATCATTCATTTAGACATTTGCACACTGTTATGCAACCATCACTACTATCTATAGAACTTATTCATCTACCTGGGAAGGATTTCTGTTTTTGATACAGGGTCTCGCTACATAGTTAAGACTCATAGTGATTCTCCTGCATCAGCCTCCCCAGCACTGGGATTATAGGTGTGCGCCACCATGACAGGTTTTTGAGTCTGGCATGACACACCTGGGGTTCCAGGGCCAGCAAGGCATGAGGTACTGGGGATGGAACTTGGAACCTTGTGCTTGCCAGGCAGGTGCTTAGACCACCAAGCTATCTCCCAAGCTCTAGGAAGGATTTAATTTTCAGAAAATACTATTGAGGATGCTGTTGCATTACTCCAGGTGAGAGTAGGTGATGACCTATCTAGAATGATTGCAGTCAAGATGGAGAAAATGAGGACAATACCAAAGTGTTTTGCTTGAGTTTCAAGGTAGATCATTTGCTATTTATAGTAATCTACCATTTGGTTGATGGTGTGGAGAAAGTAACTGGGAGGAAGGTTTGAGGAGAAAAAAAAATGAGTTCTATTTTAGACATTTAGGTTTAAGAGACCTATTTGCTATCCAGGTGGAAATGATCTGTTGGAAAGGTACAAGTTGACTAGCTGAGTAGAATTGTTGCTACAGGTTCTTGGGACCACTGAACTACAGACTTTTACTACCCAGGTGTATCAGGATTAGATTTTGCTGTATTATACAGGAAACATAAAATAGCAATGGTTAAACACGTTTATATTTTCATAGATAAGCAGTGACATGTGATAGCAGCAGCTCCAGTTTCAGGGGCTTTGATTTTTCTCTCTTGCTGCTCTGCTGTCCTTAGAATAATGATGATACATGGTTAACATGGCTACTTTAATTGTATAATTTCCTCATTCTTAAGGGGAAACAGGGAAGAATGAAAAAGATACATATGCTTTAAAGGTACTTTTGAGAGTTGTGCATTGTATTCACTTACATTCTACTAATCAGATGTTAATCAGTGACCTCACTTAACTAGGAGGCAAAAGGGTAACATAGTCTTTATCCAGTTTATCCTGTATGCCCAGGTATTATTTAGGTTTTATTAATAATAGTGGACGAGTGATCTGATTTCTGGGTGTGGTCATGGACACTTTTAATCCTAACTGCTGGAGGATTGTCATTTCCAGACTGGCTGAGAAATTCAGCAAGACTTTCTTTCAAAATAAAAAATTAAAAATGGCTGGAGATATAGTTTAGTGGTAGATGCCTCTGAGTTCAGCCCCCAGGACCACAAAAGAAGAGGAAAAAGGAAGGGTACAATGGTGGTTAATTGAGTCCTTTGTTTTGATCAAAGGAATGAAACTACCTTATGAGTGCCCTAGTAACCTTCCTCTTATTACATTTAATGGAATTTTGAATATGTATTTCACTTTATACTTTTCCTTTGTTCTTTATCCTTTTGTCTCCTCAGAATTGCTCTTCTGTTCCCTACATGGATTTAATATAATCCCAATCCCTAAAGCTCTCATTTATGTTATTTATGGAAACATTGTCTAGCTAGTAGTTCAAGCTGGCTTTGAACTTGCTATGTAGCCCAGGCTGGCACTGAACTCATGGTCCTCCTGCCTTACCTCCTGAGTAGTAGCATTTCACCCATGTGCCACTACACCCAGCTGAAAGCTCTTCTAAATATATACTGACAGGCTGACTCTAAAATTATGTGAAAGTATCAAGTATGTAGAATAGTCTTGTCCATTTTAACAGGAAAGGAAAAAAGACCAAGAAAACTCCCCAAAAGTTAAAAGGATAGAACAAAGTTGGAGATCTTACAGTAGTATCTAGCTTCAATGCTTAAAATAAAACATTAATCAAGATGAATGTACATATATGTAAGATATACAAATATTTTTTTTAAAAAAAAATACATATATGTATATATGGTTGATTGATTTGCTTCAGGGTCTCACAATGAATCTCTTGGACTTGTAATGATCTTCCTGTCTCAGCCTCCCCAGTACTGGGGTTACAAGCATGCATTGACATGCCTAGTTTTGGTGGCCAGCACAACACGCCCAAGGTTCCAAGGCTGATGTGGGATGCCATACCAGAGATCAAATGCACATCCTTGCACTTGCCAGGCAGATGCTTAGACTGCTGAGCTATCTCCTTAGTCCAAGAATAGATTTTTGAACAAGATGCAGAGTCACTTCAGTGGGGAAAAGAAAAGTATTTCAACAAAATTTTACTGAACTGTTTGATTTCCATAAAAAAAAAAAATTCAATCTCAACTCTTTATTCAACACATAAAAGTCAACTTGAGGTAGAGCACAGACTCAAATGTAAAAGCTAAAACAATGTCTTTAAGATAAAATCATAGGACAGTATGGCACAAGGAAAGCAATAATTTCTCAGAACATAGAATTCAGTAACCATAAAAATGAGATTTTTGTCAAAATTAAAATACCTGTTTATTGAAAGATGCCTTTAAAGAAGTGAATAGGCAGGGTGTGATGGTGCATGTTGTAATCCTGGCACTTGGGGAGGCTGAAGCAGGAGGACTGCTGATGAGTTCAAGGCTATTCTCAACTACGTAGCAAGACTCTTGTCTCAGAATAGGCAAGTCACAGGCTGGGAAAACACAGATGTGGTATATATCTTTTTTTTTTTTTTCAGTATGTATCATTTAAAGGCTTTGTTTCCAGAATTTATAAAGTATGGACAAATCATTGAAAAAATATAGTCAAAAGACTCAAACAGGCATTGTGCAATAGTAAATCTTAGCATACATGAAAAAATGCTCTAGTTTTCAGGGAATTTCAGATTATAGCCGCAAAGAGTTACTAATAATGTACCCACTGTAAAGACTAACATCAAATAGGCTGACAGCATCAACCATCAGCAAAGATGTAATCAGAACCCTGATACTCCTACTTTGTTGGTTGCAGTATAGAATAATGTAGCCATGTTGGAAAATAATAGTTAAACTACTTGGGAAGCTGAGGTGGAAGGATCCTTCTGAGCCTAGAAGTTCCAGACCAGTCTGGACAACATTGTGAGACCCCTATCTGTGAAATTGGTGGTCGTGGTGGAGGGGGGCAGTTATAGTTCAGTGCTTGTCTAGCATTCATGAGGTCCTGGGTTTGATTCCAACACCACAACACATACATACGTACATACATGCATACGTTGCTGGTACAACAACATGAGTGACTCGCGAGAGCACTCTTCTAAGTGAAGGAAGCCAGACTAAGGCTTTAGGATGATCCATTTACATGGCATTCTTGTAAAGACAAAGCTATCCAGAGAAAAATCAGATCAGTCATTCAGAGAACCAGGCATGGGAGAAGTCTGTGACTACAAAGAAACATAAAAGTCTTTTGGTTAATGAAACTTTCATTGTTGATTTGCTTGTGTGTGCCCAGACCCTTGGTTGAACACAGGGCCTTCATATTGAGCTATACTCCAAGGAGTTTTTATTTTTAATTTTGAGAGAAGGTGTCCCTAAGCTACTGAGTTTTTCAGGCTAGGCTGGAACTTTTGATCTTCTGTCTCACTCAGTCTTCCATAATGCTGGGGTTATTAGATAGATAATAGGACCATGATTATTTACAGACTTAAAATTCATTCCCTCCCATCTTTCTTTGTTCAGGCTTGAGGCTACCTCTAGGATTGAGCTAGATCCCCAGCCTTTTCAAAGTTTCTGAAACAGTTGTTAATTCACCTACCTCAACTTAAAAGAGTTAAAGCCAGGGACTAACATGTTCTACTTTCTCCATGAACATGAAAATTCCAGGTAAAATGTAACAACTCTAAATGGCAAAAGAAGGACAAGGGAAGTTAGTACTGAGGGAGAACATTGAAAAAAGGTAAGGGTTATCAGGATCTAATAGTGATGTCAGTTGGTTCAGCCTAATGTGTGTGCGAAGCTTATTTAGCCATAAATGAAACAGTCTTGAAGGACTAAACTGTCAAGGAAACAGGAACTAGAAAATTTCCTCATAAGGAAAAGGAAAGAGCATGAAAACTTGGTTGAAAGAGTGGAAGCTTAAATAGTCTATACCACTTGTGGTCATGCTCCTTTTAATCCATCAAAGATGTCTAGTCCTAGTGCTACAAATAGCAATTCTAACACAGAGACTTTAAAATAAATATGTTTGAAGCCTAAAGGAAAGTTTAGAAACCACAGATACTGTATCAGTTGGCTTTTTACAATGGTATACATCATTCCAAAGCCTAGTTACTAAGCCAACTATTTTGTATTGCACAGGTTAGTTTGTAGGATTAGCTGGGGTTGGTTAGTCTGGTGTGGCTTCCCATGCCTGGAAGTTAGTGCTGGCTCTCACTTGGTATTTGTATTAATAGGAATACTTGCTATTTCTTTTATTATCCAGTGGACGAATTTAGACTTCTTTATAAGGGGGTGGCTGTATGCAGGAGCAGCAAGACAGAAGCCTGCATGTGCCAGTGCTTTTCAGGTTTAGGCTTGCGTTATGTTTCTGCTGCCCTATGCCATAGTAAGTCTGGGGGGCGGGGTGTGGGTAATAATCAGCAAAGAATGTAGTTAGAAGGAGAATAATTTGTAGCTATTAAAACCAAAACCAAAACCAAAACCAAAATGACTGACCTTTAAGACAAAAACAATGTATGAAAGGAACAGGCAAGAGTGTGAGCTAAATGCAGCTAAACAGAGGATTGATGAATTGGAAAATATATTTGGAGAACGTTTAATGTATGTCAGAGAGATAGGAAAAAGTATAAAATATGGGAGAGGTTGAAATTTGAAGGATAGAATAAAATGTATTCTAGTAATATTAGAAGGAAAAATAAAGAATGAGGTTCAGAGTTTAAGCATTAAAGAACATTATAGAAATGAAGAAAGATGCCAGTTCTGAGATTAAAGGCATACACTATGTCCTGAGCAGGATATGTAAAAATGAACCCACACAGAGACATAAAATACAGAATTATAGAAGCATTTATTTTTAGCTTTTTGCAAAAGAGCTTCACTGTGTAGTTGAGGATGGTTTTGAACTCACTGTTCAGTCCAGGTTGGCCTGAAACTCATGATAATTCTCTGCCTCAGCCTCTCAAATGCTGGGATTACAGTTGTGTGCCACTATATCCAGATTCTTTTGCATTTTATAGATGAGGAAAGTAAGGCACAAAGAGGGAAATTAATCCATGATTTATTTCAAAATGTAACTTTTAAACTAGGTATGGTAAGATGACTAACACAGGGATAACTGCTTTTAAAATAGAGTGTACCACTTGTAGTTCCCAGAGGATAGTGGGCGTTCCATGCAGGGGCCTGTGGAGAACTACACAGTCAGTCAGAAGGCATAAGGGCCCCAGCCATGCTTTATGGATTTTACAGGAATTAAAAAAAAGAGACAGGGTAGTTGAGGATTAGGGTAGTTTGAATAATTTCAGCAGGCTCTGAGCTGGGGGTGGTCCCTCGTTGGTACTTGTTATGAGTTCTCGATACAGAAACCAGACCAGAATCCAGTATTAAAATTTATGAGCCTTTATTACCAGTCCTGGGACTGCTTGACCATACTCATGCAGGAGAGGACAAATGGCCAGGAGCCTTAGAAGTGTAGAGGTTTGGACTGGTGAGATGGCTCAGCCGTCTAAAGCGCCTGCTTAGACAAAAGCTTAGGCAAGCACCAGAGATCGTGGTTTGATCCCCAGTACCACATGCCACGACAGCCCTGCCCACAGGGCGGGCTGAGCCAGCCACAAAAAAAAAAAAAAAAGAAGTATAGAAGTTTTAAAGGTAGAAATCACATCCCATTTGGCAAACAAATTTGTAATTTAACACAGAGCAGTACCTTTAGGGACAGCATGACCATTACTCAGCATACATTCTTCTGAGAGCATTGTTTAGTTCTTGTTTAATGTACATTATGTACATGTGGTCTTGACTACCACAGCAACAACACTTTTCAGTTGGTTTTGTACAGTTAGAAACATTTCGACCTTTACTTTTATTTATTTTGTATGTCTATTCTGGGAACTCTCAATCTATTGATGATTTATCAACAATACACCAAGCCTCCTTGCAGTCTTAAAGAAAGCTGGGTCACAAAAAGTTAAACGGAGTAATTTTTCACATTTTTACATTAACTCCTCACAGTACCTTCCTCTGGGGTGGTTTAGGCTCAGGGGAATATTGACTTACTGTGCAAGAGTTTGATAAAGGAGGTAGAGGGGTTATGCACTCCAATTTGAAGTACCAATAAACATTGGTAAATATTTAGGTTTATTTATGTCTGACTGCCCAGTACTGGGGATTGAATCCAGGAATTTTGTACTGAGCTTCATTCTCAAC
>PVKN010038042.1:0-11134 GCA_004027915.1 Capromys pilorides
GGTAAATCAACATTCTTGTGCAAATTTTCTTTCAAGTTTTGGAGAAGGAATTACTCAGGAAAATCTCCAAAGCTATATAATAACTTCAGGGATTAGAATAATTCTTCTTGATTCCTATAGAAGTTAAACAGAATAAAGTATCTCTTACACATGTGCATCTATTTATTGATTGTATTAATATGTATATGTTTATTAATTGGTTCAATAAACTTTTAAGTGTTTATATTTATTATTTGCTTTACCAATATTTTATTGAGGGCAATGCATATGAAGTTGAGTATGAGTTTCGGCATGGCCATACACAAATTACTGACTGTAGATGTGCTTGATAATGTATCTTAAAGAGCAAAACCATGTCTTAGAACACAAAGAGCTCGGGCTAGGTTTAGAGAAGCAAACCAACAACTTGCGGACACCAGAAGCTTTCTCTGCAGCACGCTAGATGCATTCAGATGGTGTGACTCCTGATGGTGAAGACTTCAGTAGAAATTGGGAGTCAGTGTGGACAGCTCCGTGAGCGTTCCTGTCCAAGGTGGAGATGTCACCGATGCCAATGGTGCAGAGGCACCAGCCCTTGGAAACACTTCGGGGAAGGAGTCAAAAAGGGAGGCCAGAAAGAACAAGCTACGTGACATTACTAATTGAGAGCAGTTGCTGAAATTCAGAATTTTCTCCACATTACAGGTTAACTTTTTAAAGTAAAATTGATTATTTTAAAATATTTTAAAGTAGCCTGGAAGATAGCTAAATTTTTTGTTGCAATAAGGAAGGTGAAAAACACTATGTTCACTTTGAAGTAAGAGAGAGTAGGGGAGGTTATAACCTTTGTACATTATTATTATTATTATTATTATTATTATTATTGCCACCTCAGTCTGCCCTGGGGTTGGGGTTGATGCAGCTTGTAGTGCCAGAGATTGATCAAACCGTGGTTCCTGTGGTTGACTAAGCTTTCCTAAGCAGGTGGTTTAGACCACTGAGCCATCTCGCCGGCCCTGTACCTTAATCTCTACCAAGCCTATATTTCAACTGCATTTAGTTGTGCAAAACAACCAAGTGAATTAAAACAACAGAAGATGCTGTGCATGTGGAAAGCAACTCTCCGTGAGTCTAGAGAGAAAGAAACCTTAGACCTTGGCCCTGCCATTCCCGATCTGCAGGCCTCCATATAGGTTCAGGGCAGCAGGCGGTTGCTGGGGAAAATTGTCAGATGGCAAATCAGACCAGTTCAGCATGGGAGAGCATTGAATAGTCATTCTTGTAGAGAGGACAATGGCTCGGTCACTATAAAGGTTGGGCTCTGAATTTCCAAACTAATAGCTACCCAGCTTTGGCTCTGTCTAGATATATGATTCACGCACATCAGGAGCATATTACTTTGTAAGACTTTTGAAAGAGTTTGTAAGAAATGACTGGGGGAAAATCTTTGCCCCTGAGAGGTTAAGAAGAAAAGCTCACTTCTGAAGTCAAAAGAATGGGATCTTATGGAATGCAGCAAAAAAAGATCCATCAGAACCCACAACCCTGTATTACTGCTGCTTGCAGCGAGACTGGCACCACTCTCAGTGCACAGAAATGGCCCATCGGGAAGGCAGGGCCCCGTGAGTCGAAGAAGCCAAGCACTCCTAATGGCTTCCTTCACAGATCTTCCTCCGCACCCTGGGACAGAGCCCTGGAAGGTGGAACCTGGGCAGCACGGAAAAGCAGCTGGCAGGAGCACACAGGCTCAGACACAACAGCTCCACCCGCCTCTGCCCTGAGTGTCACCCCATGACAAGCACAGAGCTCTCCACATCCACGCTGTCCCAGAGAGCTGAACCACACCAAGCCTACCTGGTGGGCACCCTTCCTTCCCACACACACTGGCCCAGGACCGCAGCCACATCATCACATGATCTGATAACAATACCATCTGCCCCTGGTCTCCACTCAGCCCCAAACCCAACCCTAACCCTGCCTGGCCCAACACAGAGGGTCAGAAGGAAATTTTAAAAGGGGACAATAAGAGCATGCACTGCTGTGGCCAGGATAATAACTCCCTGGTAGTACATCAGCCCATTGCTCTGTGGAGAAAGAAATATAATATGTATAGGAGTTACAGGCCAGGCTTATCATGGCCACCAGCAGTCAGGGGTGGAAGAGTCCGAAGGGATCGTCTGCACTCTGCAGATCAGAAGCATCCACGCAAAAGTCGAAGGCCTGCGGCTCACCAGAGAGCCCCATGTGAACCCATGTCAGGAGGCCCAAGCGGCTGGGTGGAAAGCTGAGTAGTCTATGGCGCAAGGCAGAAGGGTCTGTCGAACCCAGGAGGTGATGCTCAGGGGATGGCGAAGAGTAGAGCTCCTCCAAAGAGACGCAACGGAACTTCCTTCTTCTTTTCCTTTTTATGCCCCCTACGCGACACGCCTATTGGCTGATGCCACTCATATCCAGGGCGGGTCTCTCTCCTGGGTAATTCCCTCCCTCACGCCCAGAGCTGAGCTAAGCCAAGTCAGCCAGGCGTTTCTTACTCAAGTTGACAGAACAACTATCACCCTAGGTTTGGCTGTCAAAATACTTCGGTTAAAGAGGAAGTTTCTGGGTGTCACGGGTAAAAAGTCTCAATCGTGATGATAGAGATTTCATCCAGGATATGTGTTCTTTACCAACACTTCTTCTAGGTGGAGATATGTTGTGACTTTATAGCTGTTCCGAACGTACACAGAGTGACACGTCAAGTCTCGGTGACTCAGGAGCCATCTGACACCCCAGCGAACAGTGGGCTGGGTGTCTGACTCATCCTGCAGAAAATTCCTTCTTCACCGTCCCCACCAACGGACTCTCGCTCAGCCACCGACAAACTGTCCAAACTGCCTCCCCGACGTACCCAACATGGAGAACAAGAGTCTTTGTTCTCAGTACACTTGCTCATCAAAATAGCACTGCAGTTTCCCCAGAGAAGCGCAAGTCCATCTCCATTTCAAGTAGTTTGATGTGTGGTAACAGGAGAGAGACTCCGATTTTGGACTTGAGCTCTATGTTGTGACTAACATTCATTTAAATGCCCTGCATCAAAGAGCTGAGCTCATCCCCTAAACTGCATTAAAACCCACCGCGACATTTCGTTGTTTCAGAAACCCACAGAGCAATCTGAGAAGCATTATCCATTTTAAGCACAGAATCTTATCTCTATTTTCTTGTGCATTCCAAAACTCCCCCCAAAATACTGATCAGAGGCAGCGCCCACATTCCAAGACTGGTGCCACAAGTTTGCTGCAAGTTACGGGAGGAACAAATTAAAGTAACAGATGTTTGGGTTGCCTGGTCCTGTTATTTTCAAAACTTCATCAACAATGTAAAGTTCCAAATTAGAAATGTACTCCAGTTCTATTGTTCCCTATGGAAATGTCTAACTGAAACCAGAGCAGAAGAATTCATTTTCAAGCAAATAGTCTAACTTTGGTTTCGAGAGAAGAAAAATAGGTATCCTCTCAGAAGAGAAGAAAGTTCAGTCTGAGTCTGATCAGCCCCCCACCCCCACCCCCTGGTACCACAGCAGGGAGTAGGACTGAACTGGTGCTAACTCCCCCCCTCCCAGCCCCCCACAATTGCAGACTTAGTGACTCCACAAGATGCACTCCCCAGGCTTCTGCAGTCCGGGGAGAGGCAGAAGTGGATGCTCATGACAGCTAGGAAGTTGCGTGGGTCTGGCCCCATCAACTCTCAGGATACCTCCACAGGAGGCATTCTCACTCACTTCAAAGGCAGGGGGGCTTTCAGAGCCCCTCCACAAGGCCTGTGTGCATCCACTCAGCCATCCGCTCTCGCCCCCCACCAGGTTTTGCATGCTCTGGAGGGAGAGTTATGAGCCCCCTCCTGGCCTCAAAGGGAAGCCTGGGCAGAGTTCCTTGTTTGCTCTCCAGCCTGCGTGGCTGGAGGCAGTGGGTGTACAGGGCGTACACGTTAATGTCCTTCAAAGGGGCAGGAACACAGGGCCTAAATTACACAGCATCTCTGAGAGCTCTTACCAAGGCAAAGGATGGAGACTGGACCAGCAAGGGAAAATTACTGAAACACAGCCAGTTTTCATTGAATGTGAGTTTATTTCTATCTGTATTGGTACATGTGTGCAGCACACAATGATTTCACTCTTTCTAGGGAGCTGGTCCATGAACATAACATGTTTTAATTCTGTTTCTCTCCCCTAGCCCGCCCCATCTCTTGGTCCCCTCCCATTTGGAAAAGTGCATCTGCTTGTTTTTTTATTATCTTTTACTTTGCCCTTTATTTCTACTGCAGGTTTTTCATAGAAGAGAAGCCATGTGGAATCGCAGTGTCTGTTCCTTGTTGTCGTTATTGTTGTCCCTCAAATCCTTTTATATCCTAGACCCTAGTTCCTTCCCCCTCATCTCTTCTATGATCCTGCTCCTGGCTCCACCAGCCACAGGGACCCCTCCATCTTCTGAGCTCTTAAAAATACATACCGTACCTGCTGCCAGCTTAGCACTTTATTATACACCCATCTGTACTGGGCTTCGGTGTATATCTTTAATAATGACTCCTCAAATTGATTTTCAGCATCTCAAGAGCAGACAGAATGTCTAACATTGACGTTCAGGACCTTCCACAGAGGCAGAGAGGAGAGGGGATCCAGGAGCGGCATTTGGTATGAGCCTCACATTCAAAGAAGTTCTCAGAGTTAGATTTTTGGTGCTGCAACCCAATGAGATTATATCTCAACTTTCTTAAGTACACTGGCAGCAGTTATAACACGCAGCCTGTCACCCATCAACTTTAAATCCGCCAGCTTCCATCAGCCTCTTTGCCGTTGCTTTATTCTAGTATTGCAGAAGCTTTATAAAATTAGCTTGGTTGCCCTCAGATTTTCCCTAAGGCCTGGCACAGTGTCACCAAAGACAAGCTCAGAGAGTCCTCCTGAGTGGCCAGCTCTGCTGTGCAGCAGTTCCGTCCCCTTTGCAGGTGCAAAGGAAAGAAGCCGCTTGCAACGCGCTTGCTTCTGACGTAGCTGGGCATGAGGCTCAGGAGAACTGGCAGGTTCCCAGGCCACCTCCTCGAGCCGAGGCCTGCCCCTGCTCCAGGCCTGCCCTGTCTCCGTCCTGGCAACAACACCAGCATCCAAAGGAGTAGAGCACCCTGTTCTTCCCACAAGAACCTGAGGAGAGCGAGCCCTCTGGAACTACGTTAGTGCGGTTCCAGCACATGTGCGCTTGACTTTTCTTGCACAGAAAAAAGAAACCCAAACAGAAAACTGTCAGGTAAGACTGGTTTGTTTTGTTCTGTTTTGTTTTCCCACAAGGAAAGAAAGAAAGAAAGAAAGAAAGAAAGAAAGAAAGAAAGAAAGAAAGAAAGAAAGAAAGAAAGTAGAAAGAGAGAGAGATTGTGGAAGTAATTTCAGAGAAAGCCGGACAATACTGGGATTGTAATGCAATTCTCAGAATCCCAAAACTCTTTGGAGAACTATATGCTGACCCAAAGTGTGAGAACAGTAAAAGGAAAGGCGAGCTGGTGGATGCACTGCACAGGGAGAAAGCAGGGCAGCTGCCCACACGCAGGTCCTGGGCAGCGCCATTTTTGCCTTATGTTTCACTGATGGGCAAATCAATCTCTTTGTCTCTCTCTCTCTCTCTCTCTCTCTCTCTCTCTCTCTGCTCTACTTCCCAGGTGTATATGATTGTGATTTGTTTAGTCCAACGCAACACAAATGACACAAAAGCCCATGAATGAGTCATCACATCTTGCCCACATTTCCTATCATGGGCCAGGAAAGTGTCAAGAAGGAGCCTCCCTCTAGCTTCACAAGAATAAGAATGGCCCCCCAGCTTCACACTAAAGGCTTTTTACCACAAAGAAATAAATCCCTGTTGCTTTAAACTCCTGAAATCTTGGGATTATGTCTTACCACTGTATAACCCACTCTTTCCTGATAGATAAGTATAGGGATTAGCTCACAAGATTTAATTCTCTGCTCCTCCAAGGCAAGCTCTTTTGGGGATACACTTCAATATGCCAGAGGAGGGTGGGAGCCACAGGATAAGGGAAGTACATGGCACCAGGTTACCCACCAGGCTCATTATTAATTAAAAATGTTATTTTTATATTCAGACCAACATACAAAATCATGCACACAATTGCGTAATTTTATGTTAAAATGGAAGATTTCAGAAGCATCACTTCGGAGAACAGAAAGAGAAACTCAAGATGAGAAGGCTTCTCCAAGGAAGGCAGTCTTCTCACTGAATGGAAGAGGAAACTGAGGTCTCGAGAAGCAGAGTGACTCACGCAGTGTCACCCAGCTGGGGACCGCAGCCCGCGTGCACTGCTTCCCATGCCAGCCTGCTTCATCATGCTGGAAAATGTAGAGTAACAAAGTTATGGAGAGTTCATGGCCATACAAGAGACATCCATCCTCATGGAAGGACCAGCTGCTCTGCCCTCATTGTCCACTCAGAAGCGACAGGCTGGTGGCAGTGACGAGTCTGCCAAGCCAAGCCATCGTCACCTGCTCGCAGAGCGAGAGGTCTCCAGACAGGCCACTCTCCTTTCCTTTCCTTCCTGGGCCTCACCTGACATAGGTGGAAAGGTGGGAAACAAATAAAGCTTTGGCTTTCCCTTCCTCTCAGTCACGTTCCTGTTGCTGAGAAAAAAAAACACCCAACACACCCTTCACCCAATACCCACTGTGGCTCATCCTTTCTGGTGATTTCAGTCCAAAGTCATCTGGCACCAAGACAGAAATGGCAGGGTGGGAGGCCTGGGAGGCAGTCTATGTATCCCAGGGCAGTAGGAAGGAGAGGGGATGGGGCCAGGAGTGGAGCACACCTGTCCAGGTCAAGACTCAGGTCCCCCCTCTCCCCAGCACTGCCACCTGGCAGCACATCCAGCTGTGAGATCACACCTGACTAAGCCACTGTAGAGAACAATGTGCCCAACATACAGTTGCCTTCCAAAAGCCACATGCTTGAACTCCTGAGACTTTGGCGGGGGAGGTGGGGGGGAGGGTGTCCTAGTTACTCTTCTTTCATTGCTGGGACAAATAAATGCCACCCAGAATGAAGGAAGGAAAAGTTTATTTAGCTCGCAGTTACTAGAGGTTTCAGTCCATACTCAGTGGGCTCCAAGGCAGCCTGGCACATGGCAGAGAGCAGCAGTTCATGGCAGAACAGCAACAATAGCAACAGAGAGTCTGTCTCTCTGTCTCTCTTATATTGTATTAAGGCTCTCTGCCCCAGGTTGGGTGTAGCACTCACACCCATAATCCAAGCAGTACTAAAACCCATAATCCTATCCTTGGATCACCCATAATCCCAGTGGGTCATGAGTTAATCTCAAACTGTAGAAGTCCCCGACCCATGATTGCATGAGGCTTTGCAACTAGACACAAACCATAACAGCATAACAGGAGGACTTTATAGACCATAACACCTTTTATATAGACCCCAAATTTTTCAGCATTTGACCTTTGTAACTGAATCAATTGTTTTTGTGTTGAGGTTGTTGAACACATTCAGTACACACACACACACTCCTCAGAGAATGTTCCCTAATGCTAAACAACCTCTCAACAGTTGTTTTCTGGACCTCATCAGGGCTTGGATAAACAACTTTTGCAGTGATTTTATACCATATCGCTCCTAAAAGCAATCACCTTAGGTAAACTTTAGAAGTTGCATTCATATTTTCTTTTTTTAAATTAGAACTCAGTAGATTCAGGCTTCTTTGAAATTCTACGAGCCCAAATTTTCAAGTAGGAGAATGAAAAACAGATTAAAAGCAACCAGATTTTTTTTTTCACCAAAAGCAAACTTGAGATTCATAACTGACCCTCAGCATTTAAGAGCTAATTAGACATCTTTAAGATACGTTAATCTGAGACTCTAGATGCACTCTCGCCAATGTTTTTTGCATCTGGAGAAGCAGTGAACAATAGCTACAGATCAATAACTCATAGAAATCAATACACAACGTCCACCCCTGGGGAGTGTGGCTGGGTTCTGACATGGTAACTGCAGGGCACAGCACAGCGTGTGTTCTGCACTCTGAGCCCAGCCTGGCGCAGGTGCGCAGGGCCCATGGTCATTAACTGCAGCTCCTGCTAAGGTATTTCTTATGCATGTCCCTCACCAAAGGACAGCTGTTCCTTCCCCACAGCCCTAGTCACTTTCAGGGTCTTGTTTGGTTGTTGTCCTCCCAGCCAACAGATTTTTCCTTCAGCAACCCCTTCGATCTTGTTTTTAGAACAGCAAGTGACACCCCATGTCACCTGGTGGCAACTCTGCTGTTAGCACTGCACCTATGCCATGGGTGTACACAAGACATTGTCAAAAGCTTCCAAACCAGATCCCTCAGCACGGTCCCCATCTCCACCTGTTCAAATTCATCTCCCACTCTCCTCACCAAGGTCAACGTCACCACCCAGCAGCTTCCCAGGTTGACTGTTCCTCTGAGCTTCTGTTCACGGCGTTTTGTTTGCTTGCTTGCTTAGATGTCTTCACACTTGGATTCGACTCAGGGTCTTCTTACTTACTAACCTATGATTATGTTCTTAATTTTAATTTTGAAGCAGGGTATCCCCTAAGTCTCCCTAAGCCTGACCTCACAATTTCAATCCTCATTTCTCAGTCTCCCAGAGTGCCAAGATTATACCACACATCCCAACAGTGTCTGTGATCCACAAACATTCCACTCTGCCTAAGTCCTACCAACCTGAAAATCCCAATCTGTGCCCCTGAGGCCCTCTGGGTTACTTTCCACTGGAAGTTTGCACTCAACAGTAGCCCACCTCCATGAGTTCTGACAGCAATTTCTTTTTTTTTTTTTTTTAATTTTATTTATTTATTTATTTACTTATTTGTTTGCTTGTTGTGTGTGTTTGTTTCTTTATTTATTCATTTTGTGGCTGGCTCAGCCTGCCCTGGTGGTGGCGCTGGCGCAGCATGTGGTGCCGGGGATCGAACTGCAGTCCCCGCAGTTGCCTGAGCCCTCCTAAGCAGGAGCTTTAGACCACTGAACCATCTCGCCGGCCCTCTGACAGCAATTTCTATGCTTGCCATTCACCCTGTCGAGTAGCCTTACCCTGCTCTCCATCACCATGTAATTGCTTCATTGTGTATGTCACGGGTCCTTAATTTGATCAAAAGGTTATAGAAAAGAGGCAATATGTGCAAACCCAAAAAAAATGAAAAACTTTAGGGAAGATCTACAGAGCAAACAAGATCTGAGCATCTTTCCCCATCCATAGGCCGTCAGCTTTCAGAAATGTTGCTGTTTAGAGCTACGATGAGCCTCAGAAACACACGGCTGGGTCCCTACCCATCTACCATAGAAATCATCCCAAAGTTGTCTGCCCTTTAGAGCTATAATAAAACAAAGGACAAGCTCCGATGATTCCAGACAGCACCCTAGCAAATTCGCAGTTTCATCCTAAAGGGGTGAAGCATCAGTCCAGGCCAGGAGCGGGAATTACAGGAAGGAACAGAAGAAGGGATGTGCCAGACACAACCAGAGGACATCAAGGCAGATCCACTGCCAGTTCAGCCTCAGCCGCTCCAGGCATAAGAGACCCCCAAAATCAGTATTGGGCATCACAGTGGTGACGCCCCAGTGCGAGCCACATTGACGCCCCTTGAGGAGGTGAGCTCAGGAAAGCGCATTCTGCGTCCCAGAAGCGCAGTAAGTATTCACCCTACATGAGAGCAAGGGCGGAAGTAGAAGACGTGGGTTACGCTGGCAGATGGCACACAGTGCTAGACACAGCTCGGTGCTTTAGCAGAATAGCGGTAATATTTTTGTGTGTGTGCTAGCCATATCTTTTTGTATATTAATCAGCAATATTTTTTAGATGGCAAATCATTTCATTTTTTGCTAGGATTGACAGAGGTGGATTGTTCTGCAGGTGCTCACAAGCAGATTGTCTTCCTGACCTCTGGGTATTAGTGAGGGTTCACTAAAGGAACAAGGCCAGAGGTCAAAGGTCAAAGGCCAGGAACTCCCCGCGGAGAACTTTGGGTCCACGATAAAAAGAGAAGCAGTCTACACCAGAAGCTTGAAGGCAGATGCCCAAAGGTAATAGCAAAGAACAGTCTATGCGGGCTGCAAGCCTATTGGTTGGTGCTGCTCATGTCTGGGGCGGGTCTTCGTTCCTAGTGTGCATCCCGTGTGTCAATCACCCAGACTCACCCAGAATGGTGCGCCCCTGATCCGCTAAGTGTTTCCGCTAATCCTATCAAGTTGACGTCACAATTAGCTACCATATTTGGACTTCGCGTTCCTTGATTAACATTAAAGTTCATACACAACACAGATATCCACTCATCAAGAAGCCACTGGTTATTCTAGAATTTTTTTCCCAGTTTTTGCCTCACGCTGTTTGGTAGCTATTCTTAACCAAGGGCAATTATGTCTCAGACCTAGGGGATATGTGACAAGGTCTGGTGACATCTCAGGTTGTTATGGCCAGGTGATTATTCTACTGGCATGATGGCAAATATTCTAAAAGGAACTGCACAGTCTACAACACAGAGTTGCTGGGTCTACAATGTCCATAGTGTCAAGTTTGAGATTTATCTCTTGGTTTATGCAAAAAGAAGGCCAGCATTCTATTCTGAAATAAGAAATTTCAGACTCTACAACCTAATAATGGCTTGTGAACAGAATCTCTGTAGAGACCACTATGATGTTAACTTTCTTTTAAATTTATTGGTGAGGGTGAGAAATGAAGAAGGAGGCAAGAAGTGTCCTAGATTTCCAGGAAGGATTGAGTTAAGGAATTCCCTTCTAAGGGAGATAAAATGATCCCAGCAATATCTCAGTGGGCAAGGGGCTAAATAAAGCCAAGCAAAATTATGTTCTTTGTAATAAACATCACAGATGGCATCTAGACTTGTAGGATGTGATCAGGTTGCAAGTTTTCCTTTTTTACATTTTTCTCCTTTGCTTATAATACCTCCAAGCCTTCAAACAACTTTTTATAAGGCATCAGCGGCTAGCTAGAGTTTATTGTTTGGGAAAGAACAGATTTTCAAATCAGGGATTTCATTAGAGGAAATATGGATGAAAGTGGGAAAGAAGGACAGGTAAAGGTGGGACAAGAGTGGAGTAGAAAATGGGAAGTATGTGCAGGAGAAGGGGGAGGAAG
>PVKN010038043.1:0-11088 GCA_004027915.1 Capromys pilorides
CTCAGCACCCAGGCTGGGTCTAGCACTCATACTCATAATCCCAGAAGCACTCACACCCGTAATCCCAGCAGCACTACCCATAATCCCAGCAGCACTCACACCCATAATCCCAGCAGCATTCACACCCATAACCCCAGAACTGGATCATAAATTAATCATAAACTCTAGAAGTCTGCTCCATGACTGCAGGAGGCTTTTGGGGGACAACTAGACACAAAACATTCCAAGGTATCTAGTAATTTGTTTATTGTTAACTAACGAAAGTGGAGACTCTGGGGGTGTCCCGGGGTCCCAGCCCTGTTCTGTTCCAGGAGTCGTCTCTTCTTGTTCATTTTCTAGGCTGCTGATCTGAGCTCGTCGGGTCCCTCATAGCGGGATGGCATGAGACAGCCTCCTAGTGCGGCGCCTTCTGGAACCTGTCCGTGCTGAGCGGGTGCCTCTCCTGTCCTTGAGCCTGCGTACACCTTCTTCCCTGTCACTAATGCATCCGTTGGACCCACCTGCAAGCCAGACTTCCCATGCCTCTCTCAGGGTCCGGGATCGTACTTCTCCTTGGTGGCCGCAGGTGAGTGTTGCCCAGTGTGTGCTGGAAGACATAAGCAACCATTTGTTTTCTAACCTTGCTCTACTCACCACTGGGACCCTCAGAGCTCCATGCAGAGCATCCCATCTGCCACCTCGGTTTTGCTCTTGGGTTCTTCAGCCGGTAACTGCAGTGATTGTAGTCTGTTAATTTCCTTGTGCTGCATGTACCTCACAGACAGGGGAGCAGGAGTGTGGGAAGAGTACAGGATCCGGGCATGGCTTCGGAGCCAGTGGGAGAGCACGAGGGCCGCTACTGCAGGCAGACAGAGGAGGACGTCAGCTGGGAAGGAACACTGGCGTGCGGAACAGCAGTTTCAAATGCCGCTGCTGGATGTAGGTGGTGGCACCAATGGGAACCGCCTCATAGGTTCACGGGTCCTATAGAGAGAGGGTGTGACTAAGGCAAGGACAACCAGCTGGCACCCTGTCAAGTGCTCTGAACCAGGGGCAGCAACCTGGTAGGCACACATATGGGTAAGAGAGAACCTGGCAGGCGCCCGCAGCCTAAGGGTCAGGTGCAGTGCCGGAGTCTGGTGTGGCTCTGTGTCCAGCACGGGTGGGGCGCATCGAAATCGGCATGTCAGCTCCAGTCTGCCTCTGTGTCTTGCAGTCCCCTGATAGACACTGTACTGGCTAGGACAGAGCCACCTGCATTCAGGGTAACCCTCTGGAACTAGGACCTTCCAGGACAACTGCGTGGATCAGACACAGGGCTCCCAGCATATCTAGCTGATGCTGTATGTGGAATAACGGTGGGGATTGCCCTGAAAGGAACAGCTTGGGACCAAGGGGTCCATGAGATCCTGATTGGCCTTGGCGATCCTGCCTGGCCACTTCCGCAGGCCCTTGCCTCTCAGGAGGTGACCTAGAGCACCCTGGGGCAGCCTTAGAACACAGAGTCTAGAGCAGCCCTCTCACCTCCCCGCCTAGGGTGGTCTTAGTCTTTACCTGCTGTCTTAATTTCCTCTCCGGGCTTCTCACACATTAGCTCCTTTCCTCCCCACGGTGCCCCTGAGAGCACAGACACCTCCCCTTGCTCTTATGTAGCTGTGAGCATCAAGGCACAGAGGGGTGACGTGGGCACCACAGGAACCCCGCTAAGCAGTCCCTTGGTATCTCAGCCCAGGCAGTTAAATACCAGATTGATGCCTGGATCCTCTGCTGGGGCTTCTCACAACTGGACTCCTGCTAGGGATAAGAAGACGCACAGTGTGACATTGCTCATCATGGACACATTACCACGGCTTTATGTTTGTGTTCCCTTTCATGGCAGAACTGACATCTGTCTCCCCACTCCTGCCCCCAGCCTGTCCCCTCCCTCTTCTAACAATATCTTGACTTCTTTTTCAGAAATCAGTTTCCCTTCACAAGCATGATCAAGAAAGTGTTTTCTCCTACGGGGGCCTACAGTAGCCCTTCCAGAACCTTCTCCTTATTCTAAGATAGCCAAGTTGGGCAAGGACCTCATTGGATCAATCACATTCTCTCTGAGGACTTTGAGTCATGGATGTAACACCCACACTATGTCTTTTCTTGGTTTCTGGTCATTGTGCCTACTTTTATAGCATTCATGAAAATTCTGATGACCCCAACAGGCTTCTAGTAAATCCTTTTTTTTGGTCTTTGTTGGCCAATACCAGTCTCTCTTGCTTCTTGCCACCGAAGAATTCTAACTGATGCAGTATGTGGTCCCATTTGTGAGTCACATGAATGCAGTTGTAGTGGATAGTACTTATTGCTGTTTCATAGGTAGGAAATTGTGGGTTCCCAAAGGCTGAACAACCTGCCCCAAACTGCACAGCGAGTCGGTGCTGGAGCCGGAACCTGTCCTCACAGCCTCGACCTCTGCCTCAGAGATTCACCCTCAGCAGCAGTTCTGATTTCATTTCACTTCTACTGACGGCCGAGCTGGCCTTGCATGTGAGGGGCACTGGTGTTTGCATCCTGCCCTCGTGGCTGAAGCCCTCTGAGCTTCATTTCTTTACCTATGGGTGGGGCTAAGGATTGCGTTGAGCTTACAGGATGACTCATGAGACTATGATCTCAGAAAGCACTGCGCAGGGGAGAAGCACGTGCGGGCTTCTGATGTGTCACCAGGTAAAGTTCAGGGTCTCTGGATACTGTACAGCAAGTCTCAGACAACTGAAGGTCCAGCCAGTAAGACAGTTGGTGGGATGGAGAAGAACCCCCAAAAGCAAAGCCTCAGTTCCCCCCAAAGCCGCCTGCCTACTCTTAGCCGGTTACTGTCACTGTACACCTCAGGCGCCGTAGCTCCCTGCTGTGCTGTGGGGACCAAGGAAACCGGCACAGCTGCCCCTCCCTGAAGGTCTGCAGTGACCAACGAAGTCTCTGCTGCCCTCTTAACTATAAACTCCAGGGGGGCAGGGATTGTTCTCGCCATTTTTTTTTTTTGTCTTGTGGAGACAGGGTCTCACTATGCAGTTCAGGCTGGCCTTGAGCTCACTTTTGTAGCCCAGGCTGGTCTCGAACTCACACCGATCCTCCTGCCTCAACCTCCCAAGTGCTGAGATTCCAGGCATGTGCCACCATACCCAGCTTAGCTTTTCTTTTTTAAAGAGAATAAAATATAGTAAAAAAAAAAAAAAAAAAAAAAAAAAAAAAAAAAAAAAAAAAAAAAAAAAAAAAAAAAAAAAAAAAAAAAAAAAAAAAAAAAAAAAAAAAAGAAACGATACAGACTTTCACTAAAAGAGTGATAGGAATTCAACAATGGCTGTTATATTGCATATTTTTGTCTTCAAGTCAGTTGTTCAGATTACCAGATAGAAGCACACAAAAATTGGTCTGGAAATTAAAAAGAAAAAAATACAGTATTAATTGTTCTTTTCAATAGACCAGTGGAAACCAGCAATGCGATTGTTCAAGCTGTCCTGTATGCATTCATCTTTTTCCCCTTGCCTGTCTCAGTTGCGTCATCCATCGGGGGGTCCACGGCGCGAGGAGCGAGTGCTCAGAACGCACGTCCTGAACGAGTGGGTGTGGCCCAGGAAGGGCAGCCAGCGGCTACTCGGTAACTTAATGTTTTCGCTCTTATGTAAAGAGTTCTAACACAGGGTAGAGTGGAATGCGATTTTTTGCCATATGCCATGTGACAGAAATCACTGGATTCATTTCTCTGATCTTGACAAATAGTAATTTTTGTCTTCAGTAGGTTAAGAGGAATAGTTATTTAAAGACAGAATCACATATTGCATAGCAGACTAAATGGTCAAACTTGATTTCCCTAAGAAGTTATGATTTCAGTATTACCTGGAGAATCCAGTTTCCTCAAACGGTAAGTTTTTTGATCTAGATAAGTAAATTGTGCCACTTTATTTATTTTTCTTTATGTTGACCCATTTAAAAATCAAGCTTGGGAGCTGGGGAGATAGCTCCATGGCACAAGTGCCTGCCTGGCAAGTGCAAGTTGTGAGTTTGAACCCCAGTACTGTAAAAAAAAAAAAAAATCAAGCTTGGTACCTATTTTAGCATCCTCCTTAAGAAGAACATTCATGGAATCAAAGTATGGATCGTTAACTTTTTCCTAATTGTTGGAGTCCCTTTCTGGTTCTTGTGGCCCAAGAAGTCTAAACTTATAATCCTAAAAACCTGTTATTGGAATTTAACCAAGTTAATTCTAATCTACCACTCCCAGTGCAACCCACAGCGATAACAAAGACACTATAATTATTGGGGAGCTAAGGGGCCCTAAGTCTAGCCATGAAGATGGCTTTCTGGAACCAAGAGGATGACCCAGGGCTGCACTCAGGTTTTATTCACTGGAGAAGGGAGAGTGGCTTGTGCAAGGGAATTGTGGGAAGAAGATGAACACTGTGGGCTGGGCTAGGCAGGAGGCCCGCATTCACCTCAGCCATATTCAGAGAGGATATGCAGAGGAAGTAATTTATATTATGCTATTGAGATAGTATCTAATATTTTGGGGGTCTGGTGCTTCAGCTCTGATGTATAATCTTTCAAGCCCCAGAAAGTCATAGCCTCTATCTTGAGGCTTGTTCCCAGCTGACACCATGGAGCATTGGCTCTTCATCCTGTCATCAGGGAAACACGTGTGCCATCTTCAAAAATTACCACCAGCACCTCGGCTAGACCGAGGCACACTGCTTAAGGCCAGTTGAAAGGATAATGAGAAGTCCTAGCCAGCTCTGTACATTTCAATACGAGGGAATAGGGTCAGGCTCAGCCAAAATGGAGCCAGTCGCTCTTCTTTCAAGGGGAGCTCCTCAGGTGGTCCTCCACACTGATGCACACTTCAACAGATCTATAGCTAGGAGATGCAGAGCCGTTCCCCGTGTCTCCTGAGCACTGAGCAGCACACTTTGGAGGAACTGCAAATGCTTGACTGTTGATGTGATGTTATAAGGGTTGGACCTTTTGTTGAATATCCAAGGTCAGGGCCTGTGGGTCTCTCCAAAGCAGGAGAGGATGTGGCTGGCTAGGGTGGCCAGTTCATTCTGGTTTATCTAAAATTTTCCTGGCTTATGCCAAAAGTCTCAGCTCTTGTGAATCTCTTCAGTCTTGGAGGCAAATCAGGGTGTCACCCATAGCTGTCATGATCATGTTTGAAACAACCATGACGTGCTTAGTTCAAAGACTTCGGAATAGGGTGGTGATGACAGAAGGGGGAAAATGTACTTCTGGACTTGAAAATAAAACTGGGTTTGGGCGCTGGTTTCACTGCAAATGCGCTACATCAGTGTCTTCATTTCAGTACAAGCAGATTGTTTGGGAAGTGACCCCAGGAAACAATCCTAAAAGAAAGAAGTGAGGCTAGTAGCGGTAAGTCAAGGGTGTAGAATGAAACTCATTAAAGGATGGATGGTAGGAGCTGTGTCCCGTGGAGGACTCTCTAGGGAGCCGGTGCCCAAGAGCAGGGGACCTGCAGGATTCAGGCACCCATCCTGCTGACGTGGCTGGGAGCGACTCCTGGGGATGTGGATTCTCTAGTACTTCTGCCCTGCCCTAAGTTCACAAGCGGAGGTGGTGCCTGTGGGAGACCAGAGGGAAAAATGAAGGCCAACTGTTCTCCTCTGTGACACCCTGCAGGTGTAAAACAGCTGAGAGCCACACGGGCGTGCACCGTGGGTGGCAGAGGGCAGGTGCGTCCTGGGGAATGCTGACTGCTTGCACCTGTGTCTGAGTGAATAAAGGCCAGACGGGCCAGCACCCCAGGGCTCTTTGTCAGAGGGAGGCAAGAGCTCCTGGTCCTCTCATTTTAACCTAATTCTGGACCTCTTTGCTTGCCGTCCTTGTCCTTCAGTCAGGTACCAGCTTGTAGACTTGTCAAAGTGGGTACCTAGAGACACTCCTGGGATGCCAGAACCGGGTGGGGATGGGGGGACAGGTACAGGCTTTTATTTAGTGCACGCAGATGATATCTGCCTGCCTCCAGTCAGGAATATGGATGCTGAGAAAACATCAATTTATACAACAGTTGGTCCAGTTTCTAAAACTAGTCAGTACTTTCCAGAAGGCAGAGTACAGAGTTTATCTAATCACACGGTAATAGTCATAGTCCTGGGTCATGACGGCATTTGTCAGAGATGGAAGCTGCTTACAAGCGGAAACTGTTTAACATAAGATTTGGGGACCAAGAGTGAGTTCATGAATTTTAAGTGACTTCTAAGATGGACTTCTCCTTGAGCCCACAGGCTGGCTCTTACTGGTGCTTTTGCTAGAAAAAGCTTCAGGTGAGGAGGGGCCCCCAGGGGTAGGAAGCTGTTCTGGGGGGCCCCGTGGCTGGCACTAGCTCAGGTGCTGCCCCCGCCTTGCACACGCATTTTGCCTTCTGGAGCCCTGTTTTCTGCAGGTGTGAGGAGCCGCCGGGGTTCCCTCCATGCTTCCTGAAATGGGGGTACACACTTGCAAGTGTGGGAGAGCATCTTGGTGCCGTATGGAGGCTAGCTTTAAAGGCTATTATTGTTTACTTTTCATTTGAGCTTATTTTCACATATATCGTAAAAACATAAACTTACTCGTATTTACGTGGTGCCATGTGACGTTCCAACACTTGTGTACATTGTATAACTAAGTCAGGGCAAACGGGGCCATCTCTCAAATGTTTATTCTTTCTTTGTTGTGAAATAATCTGCAATCCATTCTTCTAATTATTTTTTTCTTTTTTGCAGTGCCAGGGATTGAACCAGGATCTTGAACTCAGGACCTTGAACTCAGGACCCTGCAGGCACTTACGCCACTGGGCTGGCTCCCTGGTACCTCTTCTAGTTTTTGAACTACAGCGCGTGACCATCAGCTGCCGCTGCCAGTGCTCCTGTCCGTCCACAGCTCAGCACCCACTGGCCAATCTTTCCTGCGCTCCTCTTCCTACTTTCCGCGACTCTGGTATCCACCACGCGACTCCTCGCCTACGAGATCAGCTTTTCACTCTCCCACCTGCCTCAGCTACCACAGAATCACAGCGACACAGTGAGTGACTCCTGCTCCTCAGCCAGGCCTTCCAGAAATATTGATGAGGAATCTCCAAAGAGCGCAGGCCCCGAGGCAATCCACGAGACCCGAAATGCAATCATAGGTTCATTTCATTTCATTTATTTAAATGGTTAGCGTCTGCTTGGGGTGTTTGATTTTGGTCTTCCTTTATTTAAGTAAGAGTCAAGCCAGATTAGAAACAAGTATTAAATAACCTGTCAGATGGGAAATGATGTGAGCGTGAGGCACTGGGTAAGGCGAGCTGTAGATACTCTAGTAATTACAAAATTTAATGTTTGCTTCTTTGAAAACCTTGTTGTTTTGGTAAAACAACGACTTCTTCATCACAGGTCGAGTCTTTTCGACGTGCTAGGTTTTAAAATCTTTCCCCCTTCCTTGTATGGTATTTGGTGATCCAACCAAAGACAAACGAGGATGGACAGTTGGTCAGAGACGGCCAGTGTTGGCGATGCCCGGCCGGCTTCTTCGCCAAGGCCGCTGAGGACGGGCTTTAATTGGGGGGTCGTTGTTCTCCCTATCAGGCCGCGGGGTGACATCCACAGATTTACAGGGAAGCTCAAAGAAAAGTAGGTAAGCGGAGTGAATGTGTCACCGTCTTGTGTTCCTCTGGGATCGTGTGTCGTTCAAGGACTTCTGAACACAGGAGAGCGTGTGAATAAGAAAAAGATTGCGACCGGAAGCCTGGGAGAGCGGTGAGAAGAGGAAGAGGGTTTAGGGTCTTGCCCATTGCATTTAATAGTAGGGAAGAAGAAATGTTACAAAAGCTTTATGGATTTAAGGAATAACTCTGGGATTTCAAGCGATATAGCCGAAGCATAGTCTGTTTTATCTGAGGCAAATCTGAGATGTAAAATTTTTCTGAAAATAGGTCAAATTCTGAGTATTTTGTATAACTACTGTGGTTCACTAGAGGGCGCTATTTAGTTGTGTATTCTTTTCCTTTTTCTAAAAATAATAATAATAAAAGGGACTACAGGGCTATGAATTCTGATACAATTCTTGTTGAGCATGTTATGAAATTTTCTCCTAGACATTGTTTTATTTGCAGCTTATATGTGTGAAATTCCACTTTAGAAAGTACAGCATGACCCTCAATCTTCCAGTAGGTATAGAGTCCCAATGGGATTATGGTGTAGCAAAAACAAAAGACATAAGTTTAAATTATTGTAATCCCATAGGTCCTTTGACTATTGTTTTCCTATATATGTTACTTCACCAAGAAATCAGATTGCAGTTATTTACACTGCCTGCTCAGATCTTTTTTGAAAACACAGGGAGGCACTGTGTCTAGGTATGTGATTTTCGTCAGATGTTTCCAGAATGACTTTCGGGATCTAAACTAATTTCCAGGACGATATTTCAGTGTGTTTTGCAAGATTTCAGTCTCTGAAGCTCACACTGCCAGCATGGTCACCATGGCTTCCCTTGCTTGTCTTTCTCATTCCGGATTCCTCACCTCCTTCCTCCTTAGGCCTCGTTCAAGCTGTTCATGAGATGCTGGCGTTCGTAAAGCCACACAAAGCGACTACGCTATCTCAGAAAATGAACTGCGATTTCCCCCAACTGTCAGAAAAGAAAAATACGATGGATTTTTTTTCCAAGTTAATTCACTGCCTTCCATTTTTCTTAAACAGCTGCAAAGTTTAGTAGGATAGGGATATTGCACAGATATGTAACACTTAAGTTATGTAAACTTTAATAAAATTTGTTTTCTGTATAACTGTACAAAAGACCTCGTCTCAGCATGCTGGACAATTGTAACTTTGTCCTGAAGTTATCATTCTTTTCTATTTTTGTAATCATATCAAAAAAGGCTTTCATGAACATTCAAGCAATAAATATTTCAATATATGATGCTTTTGGATGATACTGGAGATTGAGCCCAGAGCATTTGCCCTGAGCTATATTCTCAGCTCTTTAAATTTTCTTTTTAAATTTTGGGACAGGGTCTTGCTAAGCCATGAACCTCCCGGTGTGGGCTCAAGCTCCAGGTCCTCCCCAGCATCATAATAGGAGTTTTAATCTGGAAGCGAACTGTGATAGTTCTGTTTTCTTCTTTTTCCCCAGAAGTGGTCGCTGTTTACATTAAAATGCATGCATTCCAGGCATCCCCTACATGTGTTTGCAGTTCACAAATGCCCAGTAGATTTTATGGAGTTACCTAAAATGCACTCATAGCTCATATATTCATATACTGTGTTACTCTTCCTAGGAAACAATGGGTGCTGCTAATCTCTCAATTTGAATCTATTTTAGATAGAGCTGTCATACTCATTTTAACTTTTGGAGACTTTTTCATAGCCCATATTAGTGCACTTTCATTTACTTAATAAGAGACTGAATTTGGATTCACCTTTTTTTAAAAAAAATATATTTGGTACAGTATCTCACTATGCAGCTCGGACTTGTAGTGATCCTCCTGTCTCAGCCTCCCTAGTGCTAGGATTATAGGCGTGCACCACCATGCCTGGTCTAAAGTGGCCAGCTCAGCACGTCTGGGGGTGGGGCCAACACGGCATGTGGTGCTGGGATCGAACCCTGGGCCCTGCACTTGCCTAAGAAGGCACTTAGTTTTCTGAGCTATCTCACCAGCCCTGGACCCATCTTCTAAGTATTTGTTTCCAACAGTGCAGAGGGGGCGTATTTTGTATTTCTGTGCATGTCTCCATGGGGCAAAGCTGCATGTTCTGCCAGGGCAAATCTTACTCTTTGTCATCTTCTTTCACTTAACTCTGAGGACCACAAAAACAAACTCTCACCTGAGAGATGGCCCCAGAAGTTTCCATGCGCATCCATCCACCCGAAGCTCTTGAGAAGAGGGCAGCTGCTGAGAATTGGCGGGCAGATTTCCTGGAAAACCTTGACCTCTATCCCTTCAAGAACATAGTTAGGTCCAAGGCAGTGAATTCCCTGGAGAGTAGTGGTACAAGACACTACTGATTAGGGAAAAGGATAGGAAGAAATCCTAAGAACATTTGTCGAGTGTCTCACTTGTATAAACTACAGTCAGATTGAAAAAGAAAAGTTAGAGTTGGTGCCCAGGAAAGGGATTTTGTGTGAGGGGAGACGAAGATACAATTTAACCCAATCCCAGGCCAGATGAGAGGGAGATGGTGGAGTGGCCCACAGGTCTTCCTGGTATAAGCAAGTGTAGGGGGTGGGGGAGAGAGTAAGAATGAATGGGGTGGGGAGGGAGAGACAAAGATAGAGACAGAGAGATAAAGACAGAGAGACCCAGAGAGACAGAGACACAGAAAGTGAGAGAGGGAAGGAGGAGGGAAGGAAGGGAGAGAGAGCGAGAGCAAGTGAGTGAGAGATCGATCAGTGGGTCTTTCCACTAGTGATGATCAAGAGAGAAAGGGAAGCTACATAGAAGCAGAAGCAACAAGGACTAATATTTAGAAATGTGGAAATGCATGCATACAGTAACAGATAAGAAAATTTAAGAAACCCTGAAAACACGGAAAAAATATTCAACTTCCCAAGGAAGGGCGATCCTTGTTAGAATTCTGCTGTGTTTTGGGGATATACTTTTTTCCAATGCAAATTTCATAGCAGGGGTATCCACACATCCTGACTTTGGGAGTTTCTGGGAGTGGTGCGTTATGCTCATGAGGGTGGTGGGTGCTGAATCTCTTCCCTATTCCCTTTTTGGGGAAGGCTTGCCTGCCTATTGGAGAGGAGCCTGTTAGTAACACTAGAAAACCAAACCATCTTCCTCAAGGGTAGGGATGGCTCAGACTTTGAGGTACACAGCTGCGTGAGCCCCATTTCTGAAGGAACCATCTGGTGTAGCAAAGAGGCCATCAAACAACTCGGATGCACGGATCAAAACACACCCACACCCGTCTCCACTTGTCAAGATGTCAATCAATGCCATGAAGGGATTTTTCTCTAGAGGGCTCTGTTGTTCCAGTGCAGGAATAGCAGGAAGGAATGGTTGGAAAAATTCTGACTTAAGGAAAAAGTTTCTATTGATTCACTGAGCGAAATTTTAACAGATGTTGTGGGGGCCAGGAGAATGGGACTCATATCTAT